>NW_019060000.1:777100-804328 GCF_000696155.1 Zootermopsis nevadensis | reverse complement strand
TTGAAGTAAATTAATTAAAATTACCATTAAAGCTGCCAATTTGTTTCTACAGTTGACTGGATTTTTTGGTTAGAATAAAATGGAGAACTGACTTAAGTCTGTATTTGGGGATGACCATTCATGTTGGTGATATAATATGGGGGTTTATGAGTTGAAGGGTTACAAATCAAGTTGTAGTTGGTTATTTTGGGGGGGAGGGGTTTGAGGTTCTGTGGGTGAAATTTGCTCAGTCAGTATAGTGACTAGCTATGGGTTGGATGACGGGTTTGATCCCTGATGGGAGCAGAAGATTTTTCCTCTAACCTCTGCATCCAGACCAGCTTTGGGGCCCACCCAGCCTCCTATCCAAGGGGTACTGGCATCCTTTCCCAGGACTAAAGCATGGCCAGGATGTGATGCTGACCACCCACCCCCATCTAGTAGAGGTCAAGAATGAGTAGGAGCTATATCTCCTCTCCCCTGAGCGACCTACATGGCGTGCAGTGGGACTGCTTTACTTTACTTGTACACACAACTTGTTTATTTTTACTACCACATTAACAGTGAAGTAATTTTTCATCACAGTATCCTGAAATTAGTACAGTGCTGAGACTTGATGGGAATTATAATTACTCATACAAGTTGGTAGATGCTACTTGGGGCTGACTGGGTGGACTGAATTTAATTATGTTGGCAGCTGTTTAATATTAATTGAATATGCTGTTATAATTTCTGCTTTTTTTTCCTAGATGTTGTTATTATTACATATCATATCCATGGGTTCCAGCCTACCAAGGTGTAATCACATTGTTTGTGATTGCCAACTTTACACTGGCTACATTTATGGATCCAGGAATAATTCCAAGAGGTGTGTACAATTTGTGCCATCATGTATGTACTTCATTCCTCTTGTGTTTTGTTCAAATTAAAGAGGAAGCTAACATATTTTGGTGCTGGTTTCTCATCATAATTATTTTGCTGTATTACTGTAGTTCCAAAAATATGTAAATAGCTGTTATATCTTTGTATTTATATTTGTAATAGAAAGAAGTATTGCATTTGTGCTATGACCTTTGGCTTAGGCCTATGAAGGAACTACTTCTTCTTATAGCGTTATAACCCTGTGTGGGTCTTAGCTTGTTTGATGAATTTTTTCCATTCTGTCCTATCATTCACAATTCTTCTCCATCCCCTTACTCCCATCGTCCTCACATCCTCCTCCACGTCGTCTATCTATCGTTTCAGTGGTCTCCCTCTCATCCTTCTTCCCATCGGTCTCCATTCCATCACTCTTCTAGTTACCCAGTTTCCTTCCATTCTTGCAACATGGCCAAGCCAGGCTAACCTTTTGATGAAGGAACTATGCAATGTAAATAAATAAATTGTATTCTGAAGGGGAATACAGCCAATGTCAGTATCTCCTTTGCAGATATGTGAACATGCATTGCATGACTGTTGGCGAAGTTTAAAGTATTTATCAGTTTGTGAGTTTAAATTTTACAGGTTTTGATGAATTTGTGTTTTGGAATTTAATGAAGTGTAATTACATATAAAGTTGTCTGTTGCTAAGTATATTCTTACCCATGCATATGGACAGGTCAGACAGGCAGTGATATTTTCCATTGCAGACCATTTATTACATAATCATGCATGAAGGTGTTGAATGTGAAGTTTAATGTAGAATGTGAATGTATTGTTTTATGAAATATGGAAATATAAAATTTGGAGCTTTTGATGCATTGTAATTAAGTAAAGAAGATTTAATCTGTGGCATAATTATATTTAGTAGACTGCTTGTTGGAAAGTATGGCTACTTCCCTTGCCAATCCCCAGTGATGAAATTCGAACTCATTCTTTTCAGACACTTCTGAAATTTCTTGTTCTTTCTACATTGTCAGCGATAAATTTGCTAGGGCCTGTTTCTTATTTCTTCATTATATAAATGGCCTCTTCTAGGGATATCCACAGTGTTCTGAGTAATATCCACAGTGTTCTGAGTAATTTTCTTTTTGATCTTCCAGTCTTTATTCATCATCCTTTCTTAGTGATCCAATTTCAGATCCAGACTTGTTGGTTTAGCTATTATTTTGTATAATCTTAATTGTCTTTTATTAACATGCTTCTTGCAAAGTTGCTTCTAACCCTCTCTCCCCTCCCTCATGAGACTATTATTCTTGTTTTCTAGATCAGGTGTACCACTAATTGACTTTGTGTTTCTGAGATATTTAAATGTTTTTACCTGTTTAATTATATGGTTGATTATCTTTTACAGTTTTCAAACATTTTGTTTCAAAGCCATAAATTTTGTCCGCAATACAAATAGTTATGCCTTGTGTTAAGTTAATATAAGGATGGTGTGTTTTGAACCTTTTTTGGCAATGTAACTCAAAATCTTTTCAGGCATTCAGCCACATCAAATGGTTGAAAAGATGAAACTGATGTTTCAGGGACCATCTCTGTCCCCATCAACAGGTTTCTGACAGACTGTTTGTCGCTCATTGTAGTTGTTTCTCAGGCTTCTTGAAAAGAACCTGATCATCAGTGTGCAGGAGCAGTAATGTTAATATTTTATGAGATATAAATTCCTTTAATGCCATGCTTGTTTCAGCCGTATTATTTTTAATATACAGATTACATAACAGAGAAAAAATATCCACATCTTTGTTTTACTGTTGTAGCAGTTTTGATTCTGTTTTAAACTTTAGTCACTCATTGTTACTATTAACAACAGTGTTATATAAAACCTTTTGGCAGAAATTTAATTAAGTATAAGTTTTTTTTAAATGTTAAGATTCCCCATGACGTTGGTTTGTGGATCCTGTCATATAAAATTTATGAATTTTTAAAAGTTGTCATATATATCTTTTAAAAATTTGTACATTTTATTACATTTGGTTCATTAAATCCCTCTCTTTTATCAGTAATTTTCTACAGAGTAAAAACTGGTTCTTTACAGCTTTATCCCTTCTGAACCTTCAGAGTGTAATTTCACAGTGATACTTTCAACCTAACATTCCAAACTGTGTGTATCAAATTGTCTCAAAACATAAACCAGTTTCTGAAAATCATGGTTTATATGCTAATGTTTGTGTTGATAGCTTCCCCAGAAGAGGACAGGGAGGATGATTTTCGAGCACCACTTTATAAGAATGTAGAAATCAATGGTATTACTGTACGAATGAAATGGTGTGTTACATGCCAGTTTTACCGACCACCGCGCTGCTCTCACTGTAGTGTCTGCAATGTTTGTATTGAGGTATATGCTTCATATTACAGTATCAGTAGTTTCCTGTATATGAAACCATCATTTTTAAACAGGGGTTTGTGTGCTTCCGTGAAAGTTTTCATGTATTGGTGTAAACCATTGATTCCTGAACTATGTTCCATAGAACCCTGGGGTATCCAAAAATTTAACATGTTAATTCTAACAATTGACTTTGTGTTTAAATTACAAATAGAAAGATACATGAACACCTGTTGTGAGACTCCATCTCTGTAGAGTTATTCAAGTTGTCTGGACACTGTGATAAGAACGGAAGTATTCCTCAGATACTGAAGGTGTAGAAAAAACTTTAATTGTAAGTTATTTTATTTCTATCTTTTTTTATATACTGCTCACAATAGTATTGTTTTTCATGTGCTGTTTTAATTGTAGGTTTTGGTATTCCGTGATTAATTTTTTAGCTAAAGAATTCGCTAATGGATTTTGGGAAATACTGGTTTGAACCAATTTAAATACGTAATAAAATTAAAGATTGTTTGAACTTCACACAAAAACAAATAAATATTTAATTTGCTTCACTGTTATTCTTATTTTTGTAACATGCTTATTATAATATGATATCTGGCATAGACCTGTTGGTAGGTTAAGGTATTCACCACAATAGTGGTTTGTTTCATTAGATGTACATATTCTAAAAATCCACACTTCTCTTTGTTTATTCTTTGTACTAACAATGGTACCTGGGCAGTTGAAACCCTCAGATTGAATTGTGGTTTAGCATTGTAATAGTGGACTTTCCTCTGGCAAAATATTAGGTGTTGACACTCCACTGTTTCTTTGTAGTGCGCAATTTTATTTTCCACATTCTTCACTGTTACTCAGTAAGTCTATAAAAGCAGATGCATTGACATTGTCTGTGATATTTCAGTTGATAGCATGTTTGCCTGCAGTGTGGGTGGCCATGGTTAAATTCCCAATGATGTGATTTTTAATCACTGTGTCTGTAATGGTCTTTGAGCCCATAAAATATCATATTTATCTCCACATTTATTTATTTTTGAGAACAAGAAGAGTGCAGTTAGTTTCTCAATATGGTTTCTCTTTGTTTTGTGTATCTTCAATTTGTGAGGAAATGAACTAAAGTTGTCAGTCTTAAAGATGCTGTTATTCTTACTTGCAAGATGGTACATAACTGATTGCAGTCCATGGTACTTTTGCAGACGTTTGACCACCATTGCCCATGGGTGAACAATTGTATTGGACGCCGCAACTACCGCTTCTTTTTTATGTTTCTGATTTCTCTGAGCATTCACATCACAAGCATTTTTACGCTCTGCCTTGTGTATGTGCTTTATCACAGGGAGGAACTGACTGAAGTGAACACAATCATAGCGTATCCTTTATTTAGAGGCAGGAAATAAGTTGCAATATCTTGGTATACTGAACTACTTTTAGCTAATTTTATGAACACTTTGGCATAGAAAGTCTTCATATGAAGCTACAAAGAAAACATGTTTCTCAGGAAATTAATTATGAGCCATTGTTTAAGCACATTTTACTGTAAAGATTATTTGGAAAATGTTAGTGTTACCTGAAATTAATGGTAGTTTTGTATTTATACTGAAGGTGTTCAGACACATGCCATTTAATGTTTCTTTGTTGTGAGATTGGAGGCTGTCATAGTGGTGAAGATGCTGATGCTGTTCTAGGTTATGACACTGTGGACTCATAGTGGATAGATACCAACTTTTTGGAGAAACATACTGTCTCTGTGTTCAGCTGTGAACATACTATCTCAATTATCAGGGTAGTGATGACAGTATGTTTCTCCAAAAAATTTATATCTTCCTCTGAATCAGTGTAAGGGTGTAATTTCACAACCCGGAAGAATAATATTGACAAATTTGTTTCTTTTTGTGTTTGCATATGATAAAGTGAAAGCAAAACTCTTTGAACTGATTTGCAGTCAACATTCAAATGGGTTCCCAAGAAGCTATGCAGGGTGCATTAGAAGGCGTTAACTTGAAAAAACATGGATTTGTGCAGAGAGCCCAAAACATAAAAATGTATCTGGATCTTGTTATCATGGAAATTAATCTTCAGTTACCATGAATGGTTAGAGAACTTCCTGACTATCTGAGCAGCTGTTAGCTTCTCAAGAAGGTCTTTGCTCTGTGGTGTTTGTGCTTTGTAAGATTAGATTTTAGGTTTTCACAGTGCTGATGATGTTGAAGTTCTTTTGGGTTCTGGCGCCATGTGAACTGATCAGTATCATGAGGGAAGCAATAGAGATCAGGCTTCATCTTGACAACATAAACAGGAAAGCTGGCTTCTTTCTCTTAATGGACCTGAAGGACTAGAGACATTCTTTCACAAAGGAATCTATCCTGTTTTGGCCCTGGTAAAGGCTGACTTCTTCTGTCTTACCCTCCTCCTCCATCCACCCATAGTCCTTTGATGTTTGGAGTCTCCTTATTGGCCCAGCTAAGTCTCTACCTCTTTCCATCCTGATTGATCCATTCCTTCAGTCTTCTGTCCCTGTCATTCTGTGTAATCCTTCTGATTCTCAGCATTGTCACTTTAGTTCCAAAGGTGACGGTATGCTTCCATTCCACATGGTGCCAGAACCCAAAAGAACATCAGCATATTTGTTTTTTATTTGAATATTAAGCAGTGTTTATATTCATCCTTAACAGTATTTAAAGTATGGTTATAATTGGAATAATAGTATTGCTTGTTATACCAATTTATGGTCTTACTGGTTTCCACATTGTTCTGGTGTCAAGAGGTCGTACTACAAATGAGCAAGTTACTGGAAAGTTTAAAGGTGGTTATAATCCATTCTCTCGAGGATGTCCTCGTAACTGCTGTTACATTTTATGTGGACCACAGTATCCCAGGTTAGAATACTTTATCATATTTTATCTATATACCATGTGCCTTTTTTAAGTTTTGCATAAAACCATTTATGAACATTGTATTTGAGGATGAAATTTGGGTAGCACAGATTGCCACATAGGAATACAGAATATGCAGCAGTATACTTTGCAACAATGCACATGTAAGCTTTATTGGCCATTAGGCAAAGTTTAACCTTTAAAACTTGCCCTTTTCTTGTAGCAGGAAGTAAGGAGTGTGTGTATTGTCGGTTGTCAGCCAGCACAAGACATTGCCATATACCCCAGCTGTAACGGAATTCCCTAAGCTCAAAAGGGCCTCATTACATTTTTATAGACAAAGTGTATGAAATATTGGGATTTAAAAAAATTATCAGTAGCTATTTAAAAGTTTTTATTTTATCTGTATCCAAGTGGACTACTCTCTACTTGTCATATTTTTGACAGGTCATTTCACCATTTAAAATTTTATCTTAGTTTCCATGTATTTGTATGAAGATGGATGTATTGATAAATGTGGAGGTGCACATGCATTGCATATCCTATTGCTGTATACACTGTGCTAAGAATTTGAGTATTCTGGTCCCATCAATATAAGGAGATATTTGAAAATAAGCTTTTATGCCTTCATGATGCATATTTATCTTCTTTAAATAGAAACACTCATTGGGTATCAGTATATAATGAGGAGCAATGATTTGAAACATCATTTCATTACAGTAATATCTGTTTCTTTCTTTTTTAATTTTCTCATTTAACTCTTGCAGATATAAAGTTGGCTTCACAGACTTTATGTAATGCCATAATTAATTTGCCATGTTGTCTGCATTTTGTTAACATTATCAGATTGTTTTATATAGTCTAAGAGGGCCAGGCTAGTTTTTGTTTCCTTGAACATACCTAGATAATTATTTTGATGGTAAATTATTTTCACGCAAACGTGTAATTTGATGTGTTGTATTTCAGTCTGTTGAAGGCGAGTAAGTACGTGGGAAAGCCGAAACGGTACCCCTTGTCAGCCTCTGCAATTTCAACCATTACCAATGAAAACCAGGTAAAAACCTACATGGATAACAGCAATGGGGTTAGAAATGCCAGTTCGAATGCTTACAATAAGGTAAGAGCCAGGATGCGCCCTGTGTATTTTGTATTGATTTTCAGTTCTGCTAGTTGCAGTTTCTTCTGTAGTTCTCTTGCATTTTGTAGTTGCATGCTGAATTCTTGATTCAAACTGATAATGTGATTCATATAGGAAGCTTTGATATTCTTTCTGTGAAACAGATTTTGAACCATGGAATTTGTGTTTCACCAAGTTCTGATGTACAGTATTACAAACATTGGGGACAATATATTTATAATAATAGAAATTATATTTGATGTGGCATCATTACCATAGCTACTACCCCTTTGTGGTATTCACGTAATTTGTAAGATTAACTATGTTTAAAATGTTATTCTGATGGTTTTTTGTTGTTTTTGGCAGTAGTAAAATCATTTTTGTTAATGTAATATCTTGATATTGTGTACAAGAGCAGATTTTATGTGCAGAGCTAGACATCAGGCTGTATTTCATGATAGAGGGGAAATTTTGTTTTTGTCATCTGCTGTACTGATGCTGCTGTCAAGACTTGATTCATAGTATTGCGCTTTTAACATATGAAACTAAATTATGGCAAAAAATGATTATGTACTTCAGGAGTAAGTGTTTTATATACATTTTTTGTGATTGATGGCTTAACACACAGAAACTATAAATGTTCTCGGTGCATTAATTTTCCTGGTTGTGATTCTTGGGATGACTAAATTATCTAGTTTCTAAAATGTGTTCCTCAGTTCCTGGAATGTATATACTGTAATAGGATCTCTGTAGATGAATTTCAGTTCTTCACTTTTCATTACTCTGTGAACCTCAGTCTGTGTCTTATATTAAGTATCCTAAGTGTGGAACAAAATTTGTTATTTGAATTTATACACCATGGTTCCGTGTTCTTCTGTTCTGCATATTGAATTATACTTTGGTGCTTCAGTACATATTGTCAGTTAATGTAATATAATATGGTTTGTTACAGTGATTCTTTTCTTTGAGGTTAAGGTGGAATATTAAAGTGGCTGGTATATTTATAATCTATCACTATGCAAAGTTTAAATTTCCTTTTGTGCCTACAATGTCTGGTGACTATCAACTTTTTCAGAAGGACTTTATTTTATGTAGTTAGTTATGTACCTAGCTAACTAACTGGCTGCAACAGGTCTTATTTTGATGTTATGAGGAAGTACACTTACTTTTTTAGGTGCCATGTTCTCTTTATTGAGATCATATTAACATGTAGTACTGTTATAAAATGACCAGAAAGTTATAATAGTTAAACAGTATTATTAAGATAATTAAATGGGTCTGGTGTGCTGGACATGTTAGCTTTGTTGAAAGAAGAAAGAAAATGATACTATTTTATTGGGGATAGTTCTCCAAAAACAAACACTTGATAGACAATTATGTGAGATATTAGTGTTAAACTGCACGTTTCAGGAATATATATTGCAGACTGGACTGAACTGTGTTGGAATTAGCAAGTGTAGTTTTTGTTGTTAGCTGTTTTGAAACATGGGGTTCTAGTGCTGATAAATTACATATGTGTTAAAATACGTTGGATTTGCTTTGATTTTTTAGATGTTTGCATGGCCACCATCTTGATATTGTTTATATAAGAAATTTGTAATAGTGAACATTAGAGTAACTGCATGTCTATTATTCGAAGTTTCATGGTAAGTGTTACTTTGCATCAAGAAGTCCCAGGTTCATTAGAGCCAGATATACCATGTGATGGCTTTGTAAGCCTTTTTTCCTCTCAGGAAACAAGGCTAAAACCAAATTCATTTGGCTATTCTTGTACAGTTATTTCCAAACTATTTCATGAGTTGTCAGGCATTTGCTGTACAAAATCTTTTAGGTTGGTTTTGGAGGGGGAAGGGATTTTATACATATTATTGAATCATTGGCAGAACCAAGCCAGTGTGTACAGGATGTGGGACTGGAATATGAAATTTTGGAAGTGTGGTGGAGATGATATTAAGATTCAGCAGTGTACTTTCTAAATTGGATTTTGAACTGTAAATGCTCTAACTATAAGGAGATATTGTAGCTAGAAAAACATTTATTAATAAGAATCATTGTTAGTGATGCAGTTATATTTAAAAGTAATGGAAATCAGCCATTTGCAGGCACAAGAAGACTTCAGTGATTCATTATTTAAGGGTAGGAAATTCTGAGCCCTGATTGGTGGATATTTGGTCCTGAATAAGATACTTCAGTTCCATTCTACTTCCTTATTAACCACACATCCACCAATATCAGCATGGAATTTTCCATTGCTTTGTGCCTTCCTCACTGCCTCTTTAAACATCGGTGCCATGTTACTATTAATCATGTCATATTGAAAATGGATACATCCAGGTTCTCCAAAATTTTGGTAAACCAGCTGAGCACAGCATGATGGCATTACACTAGAATGGAGGCAAGATTATAATGGGACATATTTGGAACAGCTAAATAGCTGTTGACTGCATCAGGAGGGTCTTGTGCTATGGGATTAGTTTATTTAGTGAAAGGAAGTAATTGAGGAGATTAAACCATATTAGTTTCATTGTTAAATTAATGCTTTTTAAACGTAGTTCTTGCTACATTTTTGATTGGTAAATTTGGTATGCTAATTTGTATTTATTGCACAGTGGTTGGTACTTAAAACTGCCTTTGCATGATTAGTTGCTTTGTCAAATCTTGGCTTATTGTTGACAAGCAAAGTGGGGATCCTGGCATATAATATATATAGCTACATACAACTGTGGTGGTACTTTTTCTCAGAGTTTGATGTAATTTTTAGATTCTTGTGTTTACATTTGAACTTGTTTTGATTAAAATTAAATTTCTGTTCACATATGTTTATTGATATTGTAAGTGAATTATTACAGTTCTACTTAATTGCTAATGTTTTGTAAATAGTTTTTGTTTCCAGTGACACAGCACTGTAGTGATAGCCACTTTTTTCCCCTCATGACATAGCTAAGTAAATCCTAATACAAATCCTGAGTTAAGGCCAAAAATAGATACACCACAACTCAAGACTTTGGCCTCTACAGTTGTGTGTTATTTGAAAAACGTGTGGAAGGGAAAATTATGTCAATCCATGTGCTGTTTCATCTCAGTAATTACTGAAGAGATTCTATTGAAATTTGGTGTGGAGTTCACACTGAAAATTGTCATACACACTACTTTTGCATGAAATCAATCCATTATCATTCCTTACTTATTTGAAACTAATTCAGAATTCTTGATTGTCATAGAAATGTTTCTTTCTTACAAAAGAATTTGTACTTGACAAAATATAGATCATGTCAAGGTCTAAAATTATAAGTTGAAACATTTTTAAGTGTATTGAATATTTAATAAATGCAAAGAAGATAATCCTTGACAGGATGCAATGTGTTCATCATTACAACAATAGATTGTGTGTACAGTAAATGAACATTGGGGTTAGTAAGGTAGCAAAGAACATACCTGAAATGTATGTTCTCCACTGTAGTGCACCTTATCACTCCTTTCTGCTTTTGTTTTCATACACAAAACTATTTTAATCAGTTGTATTGTGATACTGATCTTAGTTTGTGTGCACAGTAAAAGGCTAAAAATTACTACATACTTCAGACTCTTGACCTTTTTCAAGAATTCCTAGCCGCATTGACATATAAATGGTTTTTAGATTATGCAGCTTGTTACTGGTATATCAATCTTCAGTAAAAGAAATTGCTATTGTGTGATATTCTCCAAGTATTCTAACATAGATTAGGTAGCAATGTTGGATTGACTGTGTATTGTACTGGTCCATGTTCTTTTGGTGGTGTTGTGGGCCAGTAAATTAGAAAATTTCTTTGCAAAAATTTTGACTCTTTGATTGTTTTGTTTTGGAGTCATTCACTAGAGTATAATCAACTCCATTGATGTGTGCTCATAAATACGTCTACAAAATATTCTTATGACAGCATATGGCAGGAGTCACCATATAAGAGCAGAAATCATAGCAGAACTGAGTGTCAAGGCTGCCTCAGTATGAGGCCCAGTTGAATGAAGTATGGTGTTGAGTCTCCCTCAGCACTGGACTGGAAAGGGTTAAGTAACTATCCTGCTATTTATGGTGACAGTTAATTGTTTGAGGACAGAAACAGTGTTTGGTTTGTAATTTTAATAAAAAGTTTCTTTTAGCTTGTAATAGAACATGTTTTGAAATCACTGACCTAGTATATTAATAGTTATTAACTGAGCAAACATACGGGTAATTAAAAGTGTTGATAGGTAATGTTATTTTTTATTCCTTACAAGTGGTTTCTCTTTCTGTTCATGGCTTAATACCTTGTTTTGTAGAGCTGTCTGTTCACTACCTTTCATTGTTCCAAATAATATAAAATCACCTTTTCTGCCCAAACGTATCCTTGGTTTTATCTTGCATATGTGGCTTTTGTTTCAGGTAGCCTTTTTAAGTCAAGTAAACCATTATATAATAACCTTTTCATGAAATGTTGAGCTACATTTTTTGTAGCCAGCAGAAGTAGCATAGAAGCACTTCTGTGTAAGTAAAATATAGCAGGTAACAGTAAGTGTAGAGTAAATTGCACATCCTTATATCTTTTGCAGGTATTAAAAAAATAAAACTCTTTGGGTAACATGCAGCTATTTTTTTATCTATTTTGTGTATATTTAGGATTAAGCTTTCTGTAAATATGTGAAATTTAACCAAAATTAGCATGTCAGTAAAAAGTATTTTATGTTAAAATATTCATGTAAAGCAAACTTAATATCTGAGTTGTGTGATTTCTGTGTCTTCGACTAGTGCTTCCCGAACTTTAAACCCTGTTATACCTATTTCACAAATTAAAATTTATGTGGCATCCATACAAAGTACAAAATAATCTCTTAATCAATGTTGCCATATTTTTGAAGTTTAATATGATAATTTGTGTGTGTTTAAAGAATGTGGCATAAGGTGTTTTAAGCTTGTGGTTGGGTTATTATTTGCATTTATTAACTTTTTATGATAATTTGTGAAGTGTAGAGGCTGTCTACATGATATGTTTGTTAAATGAATGCACAGACACTTTTACAAGTTCCTTGTTTTCATCATTTTTAAAGTTAGGGAGAGGTATGTACAAATCTGGGTTGCAGCAGGTTACTGCCATATCTGTGTCCATCCATTCAGAATGGTGACCATTTTAGTTATTAATATTACTTTCTTTTCAACTTTTCACAGACATTATGATTATCTACAGCCACTCAGTGAAGCTGAGGTAGCTGTCAGGACAGTGTCTTGACTGGGTGGGATGACTGGAATTCAGTCTCCCAGCAGGTACAAAGGATTTTTAGTTCATATTGGCACTCGGGCCACCCAACTTCCTGTCCAGTGGGTACCTAGTGTCCTACCCCTGGGGTGAAGTGTGGTCAGGGCATGAAACTGACTACTCACCCCATCAAATTTGAAGTGCAAGTACAAATAGGAGCAAAACTCTCCCTCCAACCACCTCCATGGAATGTAGCAGGATAGCTTTCCTTTATTTTTACAGCCACTCAGAATGGTGACACAGTTTAGTTGACCAGGGATCACATTAGTGCAACAGTGACCTACATGATACAGTGTTAAAATCATCTTTAGAATGTCAGTGTACTCAGAAGAATATGCCTTTCTAATCATGTTTCTTTTTCATTTTGAAGATAAATGAGATGATGTAAAATGTAATCACATTTCTGATTATTTCAGCAGATGTCACTTAATTGTAACATATCGTGCACCTTTGTTCTCAGCTCTCACCTGGTCGAGGGGAGGGTTCTGATACAGACATGGAACCTACAGCATCACAGTCCCAAGACTGTGAGCCTACTCCTCCACTTCAGCGTCATGGATCCAAAAGCAACTTCTTCCTGCCTCCTGTTGAAGGGGGTGATTCCCCTCGCAAACCAGGCCATCCTCAACAACAGCAACAGATGCGAGGTCCATTTGCCCGTGGCAGTCCACATCCCAGGCCAAGGTAGTTGAAATGATACTTCCTTATGTCAGACAATTCAAAATATACCATACAGAACTGTTACACCTTTACTGTCTGAAGTAAAGATGTGCCTCTGAAGGTTCTTCACATTTGTCTTGTATCATTATATGAGATTTGGGTGTTGTCTGTATTTTCCACTGAGGCTCATGGCCACTTATTTTATTGCCTAGTGGTATGGTATATATTTATCTAATGGGCACCCTTTCCTTCACCTTCAAGACTAGGACCAAACTTGCTTCTGAAACATATGTATTTTTTACTCAAACAGTGGACAGTATCCAGAGACAATTTTCTGTAGTCGATACATATAGATCTACTGTAAGAAACATTTTTTGTAATTTTCCTTTTCTTTGATGCCTACATTCTGAAACACTCAATATTGTTTATGGACAGGTTTTTGTTCTGTTCTTGTTGTTGTTCCTTGGCCATACAACCCATTTGTGGGTCTTTGCCGCCTCCTTTTTCGGAGGTTTCCTAGTGTGTGAAGTGTGCGTTTGTGAGTAGTGAGTGACCAGCCTACTGACGCTGCACAATTTCTACTCGATCCTGATTTGACTGCTAGAGCCATCTGGCAATGAATTAGGAGAGACTTGGGTGAGAAATGGCCGCTAAATTTTGCTTACAAAACATCTCGTTCATGCTCATAAGGTTCTTTTACATGCCGTAAATCTACATGGGACCGCCGACTTTACTTCCCCTCCAAAGGAAGTTGTGGTATAGATTTTTATCACCCTTAAAAATCCACTGACCTCGGCCAGGTTTGAACCCACACACCTTGGGTCCAGTGGCGAAAACGCTAACTACTAGTCCATCGAGGGTGACTGCTCTGTTCTTGCACTTCATCGTATTTAATATTTAGTAGTCATTATATGTATCCTTATATAAGTATTCCTTACAGGGAGCTAGCTTTGTGCTTTGTAATACCATGACTTACTTGTATGTGTAACATGTTAATCAGTCTGTGAAGATCAGTTTCATGTACACAGCTGATATAGTCAATTAAATAGCATTGTTTATTCTTGTGCCTTAAAAAGAATCTTTTGTATAGGTGTATGCAATAAATGTAATTAGATATGGAAATGAAACACAATTGAACATAACTTTCATTGATGTAATGGAACAGGGGTATGGAAGTGTCTCAATCTCGAAGCCACACACCCGATCCATTGTCACCAGACCAGCAGCAAGTCCAGTCACCAGCCCCAAGAGGGCCTGGACCAAGTCCCACAATGCAGCAGCGAATAAAAGCTATTGGTGTGCCAACTCCTCTTGCCATGTCAAGCCCTGTCCGCAGGTCAGTCAACACACAGTGTTCAGGAGCAGGAGTTTATAATAACCTGTCTTGTTTAGTGTTAAATTTGTTTCCTTATGTCACCTTTGTTTTGCTTTTCTAGACGTATTTTTTCCATATAGAGATTTCATGCCATGACATGAAATTGTTCTATTTGAAGTTGCAGATATAGCCTTTATAGATGGTGATTTCAGTGTTCACAAGTCTGATGTTCTGAGTAGTTAGGCAAGTATCTTATAAATGTAAGTGATACTGATACATGCTGCTGATAGTCATTTACTTTTCAAACTTAAATGGCATACATTTAGGTTTTCACACTTTTTTAATAAAGTGCATAAGATCAACACATGTGGTGGCTTTGCTGTTTGCATGTCTCATTTTGAAAAGTATTGATTGTATTTCACTCAAGTTTTTTATTGAAAGTTAACATTAAGTGTTGGTGGTCAAGTTTGATTTATATAAAGCTCAAGTGGAACTTAACTGATTTCCTAAAAAAAATATTTCATTATGTATGAAAATTAGTACTTGACATAAAATATAATCTCATTAAAATCTAAAACTTTTGTTTTGAACATTTTTTGATATGCTGATAATGAAATAAAAGAAAATTCATATTGACTCACAGTGTGATTGTGTGTAATTACAGCTGCTTTACAACACTAGATTTTTATCTGTAGTAAGAGATATGTGTACTCAAATATTCAATCTTGCCTTTACATATGTATGGTACATGTTGTGTTTGAATTATATACTTCATCATTTTAATACCTAGATTCATATAATGTTTTCACCTTTTGTATTTAATAATCTTTATCTTCATATAATGAAACAAAGTGAAGCTAAGATTCAAAAAGTAGACATATATTTAAATGTTAATATGATTTATCATTTTCAAGGGAGAAGTTTTTCTGATTCTGTATTTATTACTTTATGTGTTGTTGTATGCATGAGGCAGTAAAATGCTTTAAAATGAACTTTCTACAGTTTACATCAGTCATTGTTGACTGTACTGTAACATGCCACTGTGCATGGTGATTATGTGGAAGTTGTTTTAGCTTGTAATTTTGCCACGTGTTGCTGTTTTATGTGTAACATTACTCTTTTGTTACAGCAGAATTACTTTAACTATCAGCAGAATGTAATACATAAATATCATTATGGCTTCCAAAGCACGTGATAGAGATTAATTTTAAAACAGTAGAACTTTGATTATCCATGACCTGATAAACAATGAATTTGCAAACCAAATGTCTCAAATGTATTGAAAGGAACATAATTAAATGGAACTCGGCTGCATGATCAAAGGGTGTTGTTGTTTTTACTTAGTTTTCTGTTTTGGTTTATTTATTGGTGTGAACTGGGAAGGATGTTGTTCATGGCCAGTTTAATGATATTTGGAACTGGGACTTTCCAAATACTAAACAGGCTTGCTAACATTTCCTTGCTAAGGTTGGTGATTAATAAATATAATAGCACACTCAGATGTGTTTGCCATTTTCCTTCTATTCTCAGCAGCAAAATGTTTGTAGATGGTGAAATCATGACGAAAGTGTGTGCTATAATCCAATCTGGCTGATGCTTGTGGATTAGTTTTATGTTACATGTAATGCGCAAAGTACTTGGTTTTCAACACTTCATTGAGCAAATTGGTTTTGTGATAATATCCTGAACTTGTATTTGGAGGGACCCAGTTTGAATCTTAGTTAGTGTTTGAGTTGTCCTGAGTGAAATGTTCCAAACCCTCATCTACTGAGCTTTCATTGTACTAAACTCTGCATCTTTTCTTGACCATGGTGGTTTATCTAGTAAGTGTTTTTCAAATTTATTAAATGTTAAATCAGTTTTTGCACATTCTATAGCAGCTGGGTTGGAATGACTTTTGATGATTGCTCTGGTTATTATATGTGTAATCAAAGTTTTATTGTTACTTAAATTATATGGATTTCCATCCCACTTTTGCATATTCTTGTGTTCTGTACAGAACTGTAAGCCATTTAATTTTGTCGCTCTAAAAATTATCTGTTAATTAGTACATTACAGCTGATTGTTCAGTGAAATAGCTCGTGTAGATATGATAAGTGTGTTTGTACATTGTGTGCACTGGAAAGATGTATGGGTGGGTTGTGTTTGAGATTCGCTGCAGAATTCTCAGTAGGCATGTTGGCACATGCATTGTGTTTCTTCAGGTGATGTTAACCACTTGAGGGGACATTCCTCATCTGGCAGCCACCTGAACTGATTCATTAGTTAACTCCAGATTGGTTACCTCACAAGGTAAACAGGATGACTTCCAATTTGTTTGCTCGTTCTCTTGCTTAGCGCTCTCTGTTGTGCTGAGTGTTTTGGTTCTTTGCCTTCATTGTTGATTGATTCTTGATTTGTTTAATAGTATTTTATCATCTGCATAGGTTATATATTGTGACACTCTGTGTTACTGTTTTTAATATTATACAGTTGTAAAACTTGAAAGAACAAGAAAGAGGTTGTATCAGAACAAAGGGCTAGGCAAATATTTGGACCTAAGAAAGAAGGAGTAATAGGAGCTTGGAATTATACTCTTTACCAAATATTATTAGATCAGTTAAATCAAAGAGGATAAGATGGGCAAGACATACAGCAGACATGGGGGAGTTGAGAAATGCATATGACATTTTAGTTTAATGCTCCAATCAAAGACGTAGACATAGATTATAGGATAATTCTAAAATGAATCTTAAAAAAAATATGCATGGAATGGAATCAGCCAGCTCTAGATAGGATCCAATGGCAGGCTTTTGTGAACACTATAATAAACCTTTGGATGCCGTGGCAATGAATAATTTCATGACCAGCTAATAAGCACCTAACAAGTTCTTAAGAATGACCCTCCATTTTTAAATTATCAGTTTTACTAATGTAGTAATATATGTGCATAATGATATTTCTAGTGTGATAGTTAAAACACATTAATGTGGCTTGTGGATTTCTGCTTACCAGTCTTCTAAATCAACTTGCTGTATTCTTCATGTTTTGATAATCATCCTACTGGAAGGGTAAGGGGAGTGTGCTTCAGGCTTCTTCAGCACTTTCAGTTCAGGCAGATACCAGTAGGGTCAAACAGATCAGTAATTGGCATTAATCACAATAGCATATTAGCTTCTTATTTATTCATGTGGGTACTGTATCAAATTCATTTGACATGCTATAATGGATATTTCACCAAAAAAACAACTTTTTTCTTGTTTTCACATGATCATTGACCCTCAGCTTTACAATTAATATGTAAGATACTGAGGTTTTGCAATTTCTTTTCTTTCCCCATTGGAAGAATGATTAAATCATGTTGTTTGATCCTGTGAGGCCCAGACTGATTTACAATTTTGTCATTTGGGTAGACACTTCTGGAAGTAGGCAATTATCATCAGATTCTACTGAGCAGGATACTGTGCTTCGCTGTTAGCACAGGACTACAGACGGATTAGAAGAACAGGGACAAACAGATAAGATGCAAGGGTCACCTTAATGCCCACCCCATTTACTTGTGTTGTTTGATAGATCTGCTGTATTACAAACATGCCACTTTCTTAAGATATTAAATATAATGTATGTTAGGGGTCCCTGTGTTATACTGCAAGATTTGAATCATAAATGGACAGTGTTTGGGAGAGAAAATCTTGTCTATTGGAAGAGCCATGGCATTGGATCTATCTAATTTAAAATGAACTGAGAGACAAGTATTGAAAGTAGGGTGCCAAAAGTAACATTGAAACTGTGCTTAAAGGCCTGATAGTTGGGATTCTCGTGTAAGTGACATCGTCACATTTGGTGTTCTGGGTTGTGATGCCATGTAGGTTTATTTGTGGTTACTAGCATTTTGGAGGGACATGTTACTTCCATCTTCATTTATATATAGCATCACAACCCACAAAACCACAGTTGACATTTACTTCAGCAAATAGTAAATTGTTATCTTTAGTAGTGGTTATTTATTGTAGCAACTGCCAGTTTTATATTTTTTGTTCATGTTTCACCACTTGGTTCCCATCATGTGGGGAACTTGCTGTGAGGTATCTAGGTCCCTGAACTTAATTTTGCTCTGCCTAACCATATTCTTATTTCTTTTAGGTATCTGCATAGCTCAGCAGTTTGTGCAGTAGCTTTTTTTGTCTCCAGATAAATACCTATTTTTGTGATGCATTTTTATTTATTGCTGTTCATATAAATGGTTTATTCTTAATAGGCCAGGGCCCTTACACACAGCTCCACTCCAGTCAGTTGCTTAGTCACACTAGAATGTTTATTATATCATTTAAAATGTGTTTTATATTATTAAAATATTTTTCCAACTTGGGCTTTGATATTAGATTAATGTCAGAACCTTGGCTTTAGACATAACTGAAAGTTGGGCAAGATTTGGATTACCACAAAAGTAAATTTTATATATAATAATAGAAAGATATGATAATTTAGATTTAACCTGTTGCCATGCTATGTAAGAGTACTCAGATAGCTACATAAAATGAATTCAAAGATTTTTTTAAACAAATGCCTCAAATTTACTGCAAAACTTTGGTTTTGGTTTGCTTGTGCAATACATACATTACTTTGACTCTTATAACATAATATTTTAAAGTCATCAAAGTTGCTAATGTAATCAAAATGTCCCAATGGCTCACAACCATTAAAGTATGTCATCTGTTTAATCCCAAATTGATAATGAATGTCATCATTGTATTACGCAATTGATGTAAATGAAATAGTTGATTGATAAACTCCTGCTCTTGTATGTAAGTTTAAATTGGTATATATGTATATATTGCTACTGCACTGCCTGATCTTGCTTCTATATGTCAGTCACTTAGAGTTAGTTCTTTTAAAGGTCAAACCCGGGTACTCCAACGCAGCCCCGTCGTCCAGACTTTATTGGAGTTGGGGGTATAGTAGGTGGTCCCCCTTCCTACTATGACTTCCAGCTTCAACAACAGCACATGGGGAGCTCTCATCCACATCATGGAGCTCAACCTCATGGATCTGGTGGACGGATTGCACCAGGAGGAACGTACGGCAGTCCTCAGAGGCGATTTCTGTCGGAGGGAGAGTTGGTACGACAAGGTGGATCAGGAGGTGAACTAGCATATTCACGAACCAACAACACAGTGGACAATATACGTGAGTTAGCAGGTTCCCCACAGCGGGGAGTGTATATGTGGAAAGATACATCTCCAGGTGCGTATGTCAGTGGAGGGAATGGTGTAGCTGGGCCTGTACATCACCACCAGCAGTTGTCCACACAGCATCAGCGAACAGGTGTCTATGACTATTACAGATCCAACCCAACAAGTCCCACACAACAACAACAACAACAACAACAACAGCAGCAGCAACAGTTATATGGACAAAGACCCTCTGCATCATCATATTATCCTCCAGTGAGGGGTGGTGTACCTGTATATCCTCCCCCTCAGTCTCCACAGATAAAACGCAAGACCATGGCCACTCCTACGACTCCAACATCAACAACTATGATGTCTTCTTGTGATGGTGGACGTCGACCCAGTCCAGGTTCCAGGAGACCCATGTCATTTGTGCGCGCATTAGAAATGACAGACTCAATGGAACTTACTTCTGCTTCTCCTGGAACTCCTCGCACAGAACATCGTGGACTTGTGGCTGTTGGTGGCCCAATGGGGGGAACACCTACATCCATGGTGCAGGATCCTCATCGCAGCTCAACACCCACTCCTGACCGTGCAAGTGTGTATGATATGAACTATGAAATTTCAGTATAGGGAAGGCTGGGTCCAGTGGGGACACAGGGCTACAGTGTGGGTTATGGGTACGGGTACTCTCGAAACAGAACATTGCCACACCGCAGACAGACTACCTACAGCTATCTGGGAGGAGCCAGGACTTTCCCTATGGCACGCAGAGGATATAACAGGCCACTACCCTACTGAAATTGCAATTGCTCTTATTTATATGGAAAGTGTATGAGGGTGTTATAGTTACAGCCTTCCAAATTCCTGTTGGTGTTTTACATAATCAACAAAAGAGACTACAGGGGAAAGACATTGTAATGTGATGCTTCCCTAAACAGTTTTGACATGGAAGGAAGAGTTCTTCCTTTTAATGACTTGAGAATAATCTCTTCATAGCATTTTTATAAAATATGTTGTACAAAGGACTGCAGTTGGTAGTGATTTCAAAATAAAGTAACTTTTAGTTTGAAGATGACTGTTTTCTGGAATATTGCAGTATGTAGTCTAGTAGAAACTGGCATATTTCAGAGGTGCTTACTGCCTGCATCATCAGTGCCCTGTATAACATCCCAGAAGACAGTCATTTTCATACTCATCACCATGAGAACCTGAAATTTTAACTATTAATTTTGTCATGTTAGAATGTTGTACTGTTGTGTGGATGTCAGTGAAAGTCCATAGGTTTGCAGTTTTGTTTATGTATACTTTTTAAGAGATGAAAGTACTGCAAGGAAGTAGTAACATGTTTTCAAAATATGTGCACAGACATAATGGAATATTTTATATAATTTCAGAATCAGAACTATTTTGGAAGTTGTTTAATTCATCATTGTGCCATTTACTAACAGATCAGGCCAGCAGAATGTATATGAAGCTAACATATAGTTATTCTCTCAATTACCTTTTAATCCTTTCAGAATAAATTGTAATATTTGTTATATGATTTGCCATTAAACAAACTTCATAAATCACTTTCTAAACAGTAAAGTATCACTTATATTCAAAAACTATTGAGTTCTACCTCTTTGTATACCCACAAACATGGCATTAACCTTCAGCAGATACATTCAACCAGAACTTCACTACACCATTTGTTTCAGGCTTACAGTACTTAATAAACACAAAGTGACTTAGTTTGGAATACAGGGAGTAACATCAGATGTATTGTGGACACAATTTGGAATTTGCCATCTTGGTATGACTTGAAGTTTTGAACTAAATACCAAAATGATTGTCTTGCCCTTTTTCTGCTTGACATTCTCCATTTAACTGAAAATACATGTAACGTCAATTATAATGCAGTAAGTACAAAATATTACTGTTAGCTGTAGCGGTCTTGAAGTCCAGTTCCTCCATGACATTTGTTATCTTTATTATAAGAAGTAGGTAATATGTAATAAAACTGTCCATGTAGTTAAACTGCCAGTAGATACAGTGCATGCAGAGGTGACAGGTTTTTCATATTACATAGATATATTCTTGTCGAAGTCTGAAGTTTTCTGACAGTGGTGCATTACAATATGTAAAATGTTGTCTGAGATTTGCCCATACTCTAAATTATAAAATAATAAAACAATGGTGTTTTGAAAGCTAGATTCTGCTTCTGTCTCCAGCTAAAGGAGGGGTGAAGGGGACAGAAAACCTATTTATTAAGGCACCATGGTTGAACCAGCCTCAGATCTAGGCCTGAAGATGGAAGTAAAATACAGTTTCCAGAACATTGTAGTTTTATTATTTTATTATATAATTTAGGTTGTGGATGAAGTCCAAAAAACAGTTTTACGTATTACAGATATATTCTTACCTAGTATAATACTTACTGTTAAATGCACAGGTGAATGATTATACTCTATTTTCTATTTGCTACTGGTAATATTCTAAATTGCCCAGCCAATTGAACTTTTTCAACATTTTTTAGTGTTTTCTAATGACATCTTTAGATTTTAAATTGATGCTTTAGAATATCTTTTATACTTTCAACATACCAAGTTGTCTTGCCTCACCAGTCAAGTTGTTTACAAAATCATCAGTATTATCAACAGAATTTCTGACAGAGAAGAAATTAGGAAATTTCTGCAAAAGGACTTTGAATGGCAATTATGAATGTCATTATGTTCCTACCTTATGAAAATGGTAGTTTCAGTGTGAATTTGCACCATTTTACCATTGATCATATATCACATTGAATCCATGTTAAATGATCACTTGTACATATTACTGTTTTAAAAAATATCTTCCTTAATTTTGAGAAAGAGGTAATAATGGTACAGAATACAGAATTGTCAATTTATAGTATACAGCTTGTTTTCTTTTCCTGGCACTTTCATAGCAGAAATATTACATAATGCATGTAAATTTCAGATATAATTAAATCAGAATTTCATCTGAATGTTTTGCTCCTTATTATTTGAAAAGTATTTAACTTCAGTCACTTCGAGTTCTCTAATAAATCCTCTGGAACTGGCTAAAGGTAAAACATGAAGTTGAGGCAGGAAGAGGGTGCAGGTTCAAAGTGGTGTCTGCAATGCAGAGTAGTGAATCTGTTCATGACTCATGTGCTTTTAACAAACAAAATTTTGTCATTCAATGCTTTGAGTCTTACTCCTCATGTAACGTATATCCATGTGTTCTGTTAGCTTAGCAGATGTTACACATGAAGTACACAAATAAGAATATCCGTAATAAAATGACCAGTGCGACAGTTGGTGCTGGATGAAATTCTAAATATATTTACAGGGTGTTCCAAATTTTATGTCCAGTAATGGAAGTGAGTGTGTAGTGACCTTAATTGTGTGCTTGTGTGTAACTAGAAAAAGAGGAAAACATTCTGTACAATTGTAGTTAAATGTTGGTGAGATGACAGCCATTCCCAGTCTTTGCAGACTACATCCATGTCAGAGGTATCCCTATTAAACGTTCCTTGAAATTTGTTAAGATAACTTTTTTGATTAACTGTGCACTGAATGTATTGATTTTAAAAATGGACTCTCTTGTTTTTTCTATAACTGACTGATTTTATCAAAAAGTATCCCAAAGACTTATGAAGTGTGGGTTGATGTATTATTGTAAACTGTGTCATATTGTATTCTTAATGTAGAATTGTCTGTTTGATCTGTTTCTTCTGATGTGAAAATATTTTTGTATATTTATGCTTTATTTTTAGTAATCAAGATTTTCATCTGTACACTGTCTTTATTATATATACAACTAGCAATCAAAAGCAAACTATCTTCCTTTTGTTTCTTTTTCTTTTACTTCTCATTATTTATTTTTATTTACACTTTGTTATTGTGTAGTTCTCTTTTTTGTCTTGCTTTTCCTTTTTCTGACAGTAATATTCAATTGTACATTTTCCTTTATTGTAAGAGTAACATATTTAATTCCCAAACTATGGGGTGGCCAGCCAGACTTCAGCTACAAGGTTTAACAGTATAGATATATGCTACTCTAACGCACAGCCAGCTGGACTACGCCTGGGATGTGACGCACAGTCAGTAAAGGATGACCAACCATTGTGTGATGTCTTAACATTTGTAGCAGTATTAGTTTGCCCTTCATTTTTCTTAACATTAATGAGTATTACTGCCATGATTATATGTGAACTAACACTAAAACACACAATAGAAACTGGAATCACATTGATATAACTTACTAAATTATTTTTATAACTCAGAATGTTGTTAAGTTACTATATGAGTGTTTATTTTAATCTGTACATATAGTGTAGATTAGAATAATGTTCTGCAAGGTGTGTCATGTCATTTGCTAACCCTTTTAATAGCTAAAGCTCATCTAAATAATATTTAGGAATTTGGTATGTATTGTAAAGAAAACCATTACAAAGATCAACTTGTTAATGCTGTTTAAGTAAACAATCCCTGTGTACTGAGAGTCACAAAACCCATAAATACAAAATGCAGTGGTACTGATTATTAAAACATGTGGTACACTTAGTTATCACACAGCTGTAAAGGGTTAAAGGAGGTTTCTGTTGAATGCTTGAGTAGCAGTGCACTTAATCTTGATCTGTGTTGGCAGTTAATATCCCCTCGTAGAGTAATTTGAGCCATTTGGTACTTGGATGTACATATCAAGGTAAGAGCTGTGTTGGGCCAAACAGAATTACAGAGAATGTGCTGTTCTGATTTCCCATTTTCATAATTTTTCAGCAGAGTTTAATGACAAATTGTCTAATAAATTAAACATTTTATAAGAAGAATCTGTTGCTTATTCAAATACTGTGGGTAACTACTGTAATCCTTACATTAGTTAAGGGATCATAGCATGGTGATGACAATGAAGATGGTAGAACATAAATACCCAGTATCACATCTAGTTTATGACAAATCATTTCTCTTATCCAGCCCACAACGGAAGTAAAATTATTTACCAAATACAAACTCTAGATGTTCCAATTTCTGACCTTGTAAAAATGATGCCTAATAACAAGTCTGTGCAAGTAACTTATTGAGAATATTGTTATATCTTTGTTGGGTGTGCAAAGTACATATGCATTGTAGTACTTGATGCATGAAACTTGATAAATGTTTTTATACTGAACTACTGAATACCCTTCACCTCCTGAAAGTTCAAATACTACAGTGAAATATCCTAGTGTTTAATATTGTACCATCACTGTCACACAATTTACAGTTCATATCACTTCATTACATCATCACATCTTTTGAAGCTGGCACTGTTCTTCTGTACTACATGTTTTAATTATATATAATCATCACGTGGTTCATGTATATACACTTTAATGCATGTGAGTCACTGCACAATCAAAAAATTAAGGAATACTGCTAATCTATGTAATCAGTAAAATAACATAAATTCTTTCTTATGTTGGTGGTTACAATGTTTATGTGAAATTATGTTCATTTTACTTTTTGGTGTGATTTTATGATGTGTAACCTGTAAGGGAATGGTTGAAGTACCTCATTATGTGTTATTTGGTGGTTGTACATTATTCCAGTTGTATGTGTTGCATGTTTAAACTGTGTTTGTGATGTAGTACTTGTCTGGTGTCCTGGTACATTTTGAAGTTGTGTTGCTAGAGTAGAAATAAATGTATTTTTATAAGGGAATAAGTGCTGCTGTCTGGCTGTAGAATTTTGATATGTTTCAATATTAGATTATTGTAATAATTGTAGTTCAGAATGACAACAGTAACCAATTTCAAAAGGTACAATGGTTTGATGAAGTGGTATGAACTGTGAATTATTATGTGATAGCAATGGTGTGTTTTAAGAATTTTAGTTGGATTACTGAGCATTGAACTGTGGTATAAGCTACTAACTTACTGGCAATTGGTTCTGTTTGGCAGAATCATTGAGAAACTAATAGTTGTTTAGACTAAAAATTCCTGTCTTTTATGGGATGTGAAGTAATATGACTAAATTTACAAGATCCTACAGTATCGACTGTTATGGGACATACATAATTTTAGCCCATTCCTACCGCACAATAATATTTCTATTTTATTAACAACTTCAAACCTTCAAACACATAACTTCTGATAATATTATAAAGTCAGTTTATGAATTAGTGTTCACCATGTCCATGGCTCACCTTGCATTGAGGAACATTTTTCTAAAGTACACTGCCGATACATACATATGCTGCTGTTGTGTATTTTTTTTTGTGTGTGTGTCTTTAAAAAAATTTCATATGTTTCAGTTACACTGAAATGCTTTTTTAAGCCTGATCATTGTACATGACAATGAATCTTCATTTTGTGTAATGGTATATAGTGAAGACCTGCTGATAAAACCTTCACCTGCTAATGGATATATATATAATATATCTTCCTCCTCCTCCTCCTCCTCTCACCCCCTGGGTCAGTAAGTAATCCTGGTAAAACTGGCCCATTTGTCATCTTGCATCCCGATGTGTTTCTGAATTTGCTTTTATTAACACTTTCTGTTCGATGCACTACATTCTGAACATTGATGATGGGGTCTTGTCATTGTGCAGTAGACATACATGGAATAAATGTAGATTCCTAGCTGTAGAGATGAACTACCAGACTTGTGGGCCAATACTAATTGTTAAAAGTTTGTCTTATTTATTCAGTAAATATGATAGAAAATGTCTGCAGAATATTTAGTAATTATTGTAATAGATTATTGGTGTACAATAATTTTATAAAAGTTTTGTCATTATTTAAGAATCTAAACACATGGGTGTGTGCATTCATGTGTATGCACACGCTAGTAAAAGTGTAATTCTTAACACTAATACATAATTTCTTAGCCATATATCAGAAGCAATTAAAATGGTAAAATATTATATTTGGTCAGCTTAGAAAACTGATCAGCTACAGACTGAATAGCCATATTTGATATTCAATAGGGCGGTGATATTTCTTGTCACTGCATTGTAAAGATTGATTTGGGTGCCCACCCAGCCTCTAATCTGATTAGTACTATGGACCATCTACTTTGGTGGTAAAATAGCCAGAGCTTGAGACTGATCACTGGAATTTTAGCTGTGTGAGTTCATGGCATGACTACTTAGCATAAGGGAAACTTTACCTTTTCTTTTAACATGATAACAATTTACAGTCATTGAGAATTCTGGACAAGTTTTATTTGCCACCTACAAGTGTTTGAAAATGCATTTTGGAGCTACAAGTTTTAAGCACACTATAACTTTGTTATTGTTATTGATTTTATTCCATGGAACATCATAGATTTATATTAAGTTAGTTTCAGTTTGGTTGACTACGGTCTTTTCACTACAGTGAGATTATTTTCAGTCATTCTCACTAACCTCTCAGGAGGAAGAATTGGGTTCTTCCTTAGCATGTCCTGTGGAGATTGAGACTGCTAGTGAAACTGTTGTACTAGAATTATTAGAATTGATACATATATTTATTCTTCAAGTCTATACACAAACCATTTTAATATTGATGTTTAAAATTAAAATTGATATAAATAATTCGCGCTATTCATCGTTTTTCTCGATGTTACAATTTGCGCTATATATTACAACATGTTTCGATGTCTC
>NW_019060000.1:742206-764197 GCF_000696155.1 Zootermopsis nevadensis | reverse complement strand
TGATATTCATAAAAATAATTGCTGTTTATTCTGATAAAAATTGAAATTATAAACACACTCTCTCGGGACAAAATATAGAATTAATGAGCATTAAAAAGCATATAGTTACTACTACTATATAAAAATGTAACCTTTACTGTCTGTGCAGTATTCCCTACAATCAGTTAAGTGGGCCATATATCACACTACTGTACAGCTAAACTGTTTACCCCAGAGTTAAGTTGTGGCCATCAACCTCACAGTATAAGAGTTTTAACCTCCTGTTACCATAAGACAAATTTTTAAGTTTCTTCTTCAATAACTTTGTGAAACTAGTGGAGTTATGTTTATAGAACCTGATATTTATTAAATATGTATTAATATACAATGTATGCAGCACCAAGCACTGAAAGTAGTATCTATCTTACACGTTGCAATATAGAGAATCCAAGAATGTGAAATGCATTTCCAGCAATCTTCCAGTCATCTTTATCTAAATATTTTAGAATGACTGAAACACCTCCTAGTTTGTGAAATTCATCTTTCATTTCAAAATTAGAAGACAGTAGATGACCCAAAGACTGCAGTATTTTAATCTTATCTTCATTTCCAGATTTCTCTAGATCTTGAAATAGGAGGTACATATGGGACATACCTGAAATACAATGTCATAAAAGGTTTAAAACTCTAGCAATGACATGACATGCATACATTTTCATAGATAATAGTATTTATTCTCACAGTTTCTTATATAGAGATGTATTTTGACGTATACTATAACAAAAGTCATAATTAAAAATAATATAATTATGATATAACTTTCAAAGCATATGATTGTTACCATTTTTAATTCTTATATCAATGGGTTTCAATTACTTCAGATTATGGCTCTTAAAATTTATGACTAATGACAAGTTAAATATTGGTAATGCTGAAACAGAAAGGAACTTATTTTGTTTTGGTAATGGTTATATGACATGATTTAATAAATGCACTTTTAAAATGTTATCTCAGCAAAAATAGGGTTTTCATTATTCTGTTCTTCTATTCAAGAAAGTAAAGAATAAAATCTGTTCATCTGGGATTTTTCTTCTTGTTTCACAAAGGTGTCAGATGTGGCCTCTTACTCTGAGAGTATTAAAAACATAAAATTTGGTAGAAAAATATCATGAAAAACTCTTGAACTCAAAAGCATTGGCAATACAATATCAAAATAAATGGTAGAAGGGTTAGCCATGAAGGTGCAAATTATTTTTAAATGTCACTTTTTTATGAATAAACACAACTGGATTTTGGGACATTATTTTGGCACATTCATTTGTGCCCTTTATTTTCAATCGCTTTTCATGACACTTACCCATCAAATATTTTAACATTTTTAACACCTTCAGAGTAATATGTCTAGTTTGGTACATTTCTAAAACAAAAAGAAAAATTACAAATTGATCAATTTTATTCATACTTTCTTGAATAAAGGACAGAACAATGAAAGCCGTCTTTTTATTGGGACAAAATATATTAAAATGTATTTGTGACATGACTGTGGACAGGCTACACCTGAATGAAGGAGTTGAAATGCTAGTTATAACAGGACAAAAAATTTTGTAAATGGTCACACTAGCAAATAACTGTATTTTTGTACTTAATTGTACTCAGGAAATTTCTAACACGTTGTAATCGTGGTTCAATAAAGAAGTAATAATCCCTGACATGCACTTGAAAAACATCTGCTTTACAGCCAAATTATGATACAATAACTCAAAAGAGCAACATAAAATTTACCACAATCTATTCAAAATTTCTTAAGAAGATATTTAGGAATGTGTTAAATTTTGAATCTACTGACTCCCAGTTGTCATTATTTAGGTGCATTATAAATTCTTTAATAGTGTTATTATTTATAAGTCTGAATTGTTTCCTGTAATTATGATAATTAGATATCGACTCAATATTTTTTTATAACTTGAAGTTGAGCATCATGATCATAGAGCCCATTTGTCACCGATTCAATAGAAACATGATCTTTCCTGAACTATCTATAAAAACATTACTAATGACAGTACTGGAGTAGTTAACTATTGACATGAGATTAAAGGATGTTAGTAGGGAGTACAGACATTGTTTGTGGTAGCTTTCAGTAAGGCAATCAACATTAATGTCACCACAAATGACAAATTCTGCCTTAGGTTTATAAAGGTAATTTATGCTTTCTAACTTGTTTATCCTTCCAGTGTGCTTCTAACGTAAATGCTATACTTTGAAGAAACGTCTTAAAAATGTGAATAATTTAATCATCTGATAACCAATGCGTTTTAACAAAATTATGAACTGCCTATAAGCAATTCAAACACAACAAGCAAATCGCCATCTTTAATCTCAGGTTTTCCGAGAAGACTGAAAATATCGTAAAAAGGGAGATATAACATACCTTTCAAGATGGCGGAGTGTTTTGTCGTGTATTGAATATTTAAGATGTATTTACTTCAAAAACTCTTATTTGTAACATTAAAAGTGGACTATTGGCTGGTTTCCAAATATGAGATATTTCTGTAGCTAGTATGTTAGGTGTGATGGCGGACGAAGTGACACATCAAGAAACAGGACGTGAGATACTGCTGGTTGTGCAGTCTATGATTGACATTTCAGCATATCGTTTGGAAGGATTGAGAACACAATGTGCAACAAGCGCAGAACTTACACAGCAGGAAATAAGAACCCTGGAGGTCAGTATAAGTGTATTTTATTGTGTTATGATAGATGATTTGTGTTATTGTATGCGATAGTACATTTTGATAACATTTGCAAAAATCAGTAACCCTGTGTTAATACTGAATGCCCTTAAGAGTCATGATATAAAAAGTTGGTTTCTGATATAAATTTTTAACTTTTAGGGAAAGTTAATTAAAATGTATGCCCACCAGTTGATGACAAAGGCAAAAATGAAAGATGATACACAGTTTGCAGAGTTGGAACATATTCCATCATTGCAGCAGTGGCTTCGAGTGGTTGGACTAGGTCCAGAATCAATTCTGGTATGTTTTTGCATGCTTGGAATGAGATATATATTTTAAACAAATTTACCTAAGAAGGGTGACTGTGCAGAATGTCAACTTGGGATTTGAAGCTGATGATCAGAAATGGATAATTTATTTTGATATTTCAGTAGATTTTTCTGCTTTGTGTATATGTAGACATTTGAACAGAAATAATTCCGTGAAGCAGAGTCCTTCAGAAGCTAATAATCATTCAACTAAACTACCATTCTTTTATGAAACTCTGAAGTTTATTACCATCTTTACAAGAGCCTGCTTCTTCTTCTTCTTCTTATAGCGTTATAACCCTGTGTGGGTCTTAGCTTGTTTGATGAATTTTTTCCATTCTGTCCTATCATCCACAATTCTTCTCCATCCCCTTACTCCCATCGTCCTCACATCCTCCTCCACGTCGTCTATCCATCGTTTCCGTGGTCTCCCTCTCATCCTTCTTCCCATCGGTCTCCATTCCATCACTCTTCTAGTTACCCTGTTTCCTTCCATTCTTGCAACATGGCCAAGCCAGGTTAACCTTTTGCTTTTGATTAGCCTCACGATATCTGCTCCCTGTATGATACAATCTAGTTCGTGATTCATCCTAATTCTCCAGGAGCCATCACTATTCTGTATTGGACCATAGATTTTCCGTAATATTTTGCTTTCAAATATTCTAAGTTGTTGCTCATCAAAGCTAGTTAATGTCCAGGCTTCACATCCATATGTGACTACTGGTCTTATCAGAACTTTATAGATTCTCAGTTTAAGTCCCCTCCCCAGTATTTTAGACTTCATTAAATTCTGATAGGCATAGTAACACCTATTACCATTCACAATACGTGCTTTAATTTCATTAGTTACTGAATTTATAGTATTAATCTGTGAACCCAGGTAATTAAAATTCTGCACATGTTCAAAATTATAATGTCCTATTCTCAATTTATTTGTGACATTTCTTGCTGCTCTTGTAACTTTCATATATTTTGTTTTCGATTCATTTATTTTTAGCCCCCTTAATTCTGTTTCTTCTATCAATTTTAATACTGTTTCTTCCAGTGCAGCTTTATTCCTGCTAATAATAGCTAGATCATCTGCATATGCACTCACGTGTATTGATTTGATGCCTATATGTCCTGAGATCTCAAGTTTCCGAATAGATGCTTCCAGCGTCAGGTTAAAGAGCATTGTCGAGAGAGCATCTCCTTGTCTAACTCCCATATTGTATTTAAATGGTTTAGTTAGCTCACCATCTACTCTTACTACAGCCTTGGAGTCTTTCAACGTCGCTCTGATGAGCCTGATGTATTTAGATGGTATCCCTAATAGGAGAATATCATTTAACATTTGGTCCCTATTGAGACTATCAAATGCTTGTCTGAAGACAAGAGCCTGCTACTAGATCATATTTTCAGGCAGATGAATGCAATCTACATTCTGTATCTTTGAGATCCATTCTAGTAACATACCAGCTGTGGCTTGGTTTCTGGACTGGATTCTCCTTCCCTGAAAGTTGTCACAGATTTATTCATCTAACATCTATAAATACTGGTCACAAGAACTAATGTTGCTTGCCAAAAATGTATAATTTAAATTGACATGAACAGTTTTCTTAATAGGGATGTTGTATTTTTTGTGTGAAAAGATATATCAACTTGTCAGTTGTTCAGAACTGGGTACTACTTGAACATACCTGAATAAGGTTTTGTGGTTATTTTTTAGATTTTGTTCCATTCCCTCTCCTCTGGCTCCTTCCTTTCATATCCATTTTGCTTGAGACAAAATACCCATCTGAAATAATACTCTGTGTTGTTAGCATTGCACAGGAAGTACTTCTTACTATGGGAGTTACAGATTGTCTAAAACATGTCTTGCAGTGTTATAGGATCAGATTAATTTTAGTGTTGGGTACATATTTTTAAAATGTTGAGACACTGACTGTTTTTATATTGCATCATGTTGATAACGTAATAACCAAAGAAATATTTCACCTGCAAAATTTTTATGTGTTTGGCCACTTTCATATATCATCAATGAGCAGTACCCATGCATCATTGGTGAGTACCTCAACTTCCCCTATTGACATTAATCTCCTTTGCAGTTGATTCAGTGCTGTTAAATTGCCAAAATTAATCCATCCATCTATATAGAATATGTGTTGTGTGGAGGTTGCTGTATGGGTAGTATGGCATGGTGAGCAATTAACATTATTTCTTGAAGATAGTTTTCATTTAGTCTAATTAGGGCCTCATAGGTCCCTGTCTTCATGTGATGCTTGATGGTGAAATGACTTCTGTGCACACATATTGGTGGTCTGTCTCACTATTAGAGATCAGAAACATGCAGTTTATCTGAATTCTGTAGGGTTCTGATGATGGTATGATATAGTTTGTTTTCATCTTCAGATGTATGGGGCTAGTCTCAATCACTGTGATTGAGACACCTGAAGACAAAAATGGATCCTGTTTTTGAAACATCATGTGCATTTTATTTTAACCTTGGATGATGGACGAAGTCCATAAACTCTGATGGAGTTCACCCTTTGTGGCCTGAGAATGTTTCAGTAATCTCTGGGCCTTAGGGAGGGTTGACATCTTTAGGTGTATTTTCTTCTGCTCTGGGCACTTTAGTGATCGTGTTTGAGGTCTCCACCTGCTTCATTGCAACCTTGTGTATTAGTTACTTCAAGTTCCTGATATCAACTTGACCGCTTCTAGCTTTTCTAAACTCCCTCCTGGTGCTTACAGTAAGTCTGGTCCTTTCCCAATGGAGCCTGCATACATGAGAGGAGACTGTATTTGAGGTCCTCTTTTTATATATAGGTTTGTTTGTTCTTTTTGGAACTCAACTTTACTGCTCTGGATGTGACAGTTACCCCATATAGTAATGGACCTTCAGGTTCCATAAAAGGTTGAGAATTTGTTGACTAGCTGAGCATACTGTTAGCTTCTAAAGAAACACTCTTCTCTTAGAGTTATTTTCTCTTCATGAAAATAAACTTTTATGAAATTCATGGGATATATAACTTTGGCATTCACTTTACATTTGTTTTTGTGTGACTGTTCAGTGTGTATGTCAGAAAGTGGAAACACTGGAAGCATTACAGGAGAAGTCTGAGCATGAACTTCGTAACATCCTCAGTGAGGGAAATGCAAGGGAAGAAGAGGTGCGTCGTCTCACCCGAGCCCTACACAATCTTAAGAAATATACAGGTACATGTTAATGTTGTTCTGATACATTGAAGTTAATGTTCTCTCTTTTTCTTATGTTATAAGGAAGATTAGACTTACATTATTGTCATGTCCATGTGCATCTAATCTCCAATCTCTCCAAAGTAACATTTGAATTAATTTATGTATTTTCATGAAATTTAGTATTAACTTCATGTCAGATGCTTTCCATTGTTTTTGCTATAATTCTCTACCATTGGTAATACGAACATGGTAACCTGAGGTGAGTGTGACACGGGTGTCATTTAACTGCAGTTGTATTGATACAACATTTTTTATACAGTGTAAAACAAAAAGTTGGGTGGAATCAAAATTTATCATTCTGTTTAACATCTATAAGCATACCCACAAACTGTGTGTAATAATTTTTATGTTATAAGAGAAGTAGTTTTGATGTTAAGGTAGTCTGAATCTGTGCTAATGGAATTAATGTGCAGAAGTGGATAATTAAATGGGATAATTATTAGTTCACAATTTCTGCCAGCCTCCATGCTATTTTATAGCACAGTGGTTAGGCAATGAGAGTACTTAACCATTACCTATTGTTATTACGTTTTTTCTTCTTCTTTTTAGAAATTCTTCTGCGTGGTGAGACACCCAGTGAAGCAGTTGAACTTACTCTCTATTGGGATTCATGGGATTGTCACCAAGTAATAAAGAATATTGGCAGCACTTCACCTCAACCTCCTCGAAATCGTGCTGACCGCTCCTCAGTTCCATCAGAGGATTGTCTCCCTTACAACAACAATAACTACAACAACTTAGGTGGTTCCATCTCTACACTTGCTACAGCTTCATCCACATCTTCCATTATTTCTCTGCCCCATTCTAGCACACCAACACATCAAGGTCATGCCCCACTTTCACCTCCTGTGCACCAGTGCACACCACCCTCAACACCTCCTGTCAACAAAGGTAAAGGTGAGTTTCATTCAGACATCAAACATGTATAATAAAATACTGGGTAGTTAACCAGTGGTATTATTTGAAGTTCTTCAGAATTACTGCAGTGATTTCATATATTTACCCACACCGTTTTATAATACATAATTGTATCTTGATAGATGTTAAAATCCGAGTGGCTAGGACTGGGGTTGATGAGATCCCAGGACATATATTGTGGTTTTTTGTTATTTGACTTGTGTTAATCAGTGTGTGTGTGGTTATGACAGTCACAGAAGTTCTTTTTATCATAGAAATATTTCTGTTGATTCTTAGGTGGTGATAGAGGGAAGTTCCCAACAACTCCTCCTCCATGTAAGAAGCATCAGACAGGACTACAGCAACCAGCTGATGCATATCCACTTACAAAGTCAAAATCACATGAATCCCAATTAGCTAATCGTGTGGAAGGTGCTGATAACCTTTCTAAGTGAGTGAACTGCTTCTCCACCCTATATTTTAATTTCCCTTATTACGGATAGATGTATCATTGTCTTTCATTCTTCACCTCATATCTGAGGTTAACTGAACCAGGAGGCCCAACAGATAGGCTTTCTGTCTTCTTTCTCCCCTTTCTTTACCTGAATATGGAAGCAGAATCCAGTTTCTGATACAGCACTTTTATTATTTTGTAATTTAGGTGGCAGACAAGGTCTAGAAGAACAGTTTTTCATTTTTTAAAATGTTGTTAGCTATGGTCATAAGTATGCAGCCACAGACAGCAACGCACTGTTAACTGTGACAACACCACTGCTTCTAGATATACTGTGCCTCCTGTTCATAAAATTAGCAGTTGGAAGCATGGCAGTTTCTGTAGTGACTTAGTAATGAAATCGCTTAATAATTGTATTTTCATTTTGGTATATGCATTAAAAATTAACTCACACTGTTTTTCTGAACCTCTCCTACATGGGCATATGATAGATGTACCCCATCTAATTACATTAGCAAACCTGGATATAGTTTCATTGTAGTTGTATGGTAATGTACTTAAAGATGATCTTTTAATTATACTGGATAGGAATATAATATTGAAGAAGTGGTTTTATGGGAAGTAGGTTGTGAAGGTGTGAATTAGCTGAAGTTAGGATTTATTGGTGACATTAATGAACATTAATTCATGTGTCATGATAAGGAAATTTCTAACCATCTGAATAGCTATGAACTGCTCAGGGAAGATTCAGTACCATGATGTTAGGTAGATGAATGGACTGCATCTTTTACTGGCAGAATATTTTTAATTTTAAGATTTATGCCATATTCTGTTATGTTATAGTGTGGAACATATACCACGTCGTGGTCGTCTTCCTACTGAACCTGGCCCATATTGCAGTGAAATTGGACATATATCGCCATTGCTATCGAGTCCTGTGAAATCTCCCCCATATAATTCTGTGGGCATGGATGGCAGTGATGACAACATTTGCAAATGTATGTTACCCTGTTTTAATATGGAATTTGTATTACAGTATGCTAATCATTAGGACATTTGATTGGTGGTTTCAGTATAATGACCACCAATGGGAGTACAGTAAACTCCTGAAATATTTTGTTTATTATGTGTTTCTTAGACTGGTCAGTATCCAACCTAATGTTAGTGTGAAGACAGTATCTTCTATTTTAGTATATCTCAGAGTACAGAAAGTGTCTCTAGAGACTGGCATTCAGAATTGTTACAGCACATTCCTTATCAACTTTACTGTCTTCTGTTTGCCTGTTTTGCGAGGGTGATGTCTGTTTCTGTTACTCATGTTGATAGTTTGATGTCAAGAATGCTGATTGCAGATGGTGTGTAGTCTTTGAATGATGGTGGAGGTATGTTGGTGTGGTATTATGTACAAAGTCTTAAAAGTTTTTTTCTCATTTTGTTGCATCTTTTGGATTAACCCCTTCTTTTTACTGTGAAACCAACAATTTTTTTTAATTACAGTCATCTTTACTAGTGACATGTTACATGTTTAGCAGGCTAGAATATTTTGATCTTTTTAGAGCTCTTCTGAAGTGTTTTCTTCTTTTGGCTTGACGTTTAAATACATGTTAAAGGCTTAATTTGTTTCAAGACAACAATGCACATCAGACACTGAAAGGAAGCCATGAGCTCCAAATGCTCATAAAGTGGGATGCTGATTGATTGAGGACTGCTGAGTCCACCTAGGAGAATTTGAATTGGCTGAAATTGGGGAATGTGTGACATTATTAATACAAAATATATCAGTATTAGAAACAATGGTACCCTATGAGAAATTTATTTTTCATTGATGACATTGTAAACTAGGGGGCCACTGTATTTGTATATGTAGTTACAAATATATCTGTAAGGGCAAACATGAAAAGTAATTAAATTAAATACAAAGTTGTAATGAAAAAATATATTCATATACATTTTCATTTCAGGTGCATCGTTCTGTATATAAATCTTTTGATGCATTTTGTTGCCAGTTACCATATGTTGAGAATATTAGTAGGTTAACCTAGTGTATGTTTACATTGAAATTACCAACAGTCATTTATTTTGCCTCTCTTTATTACACAGTCTTGACTATTTCAGCCACCTTGCAAGTGCCAAAATCTCCACACACTCCGACTATAACACGCCCAATGTGCCATGCTATAAACCATCGATTTACAAAAACTTTCAAGATGATGGCAACTTGTGACTTTTGTGACAAGCAGATGTTTCTTGGCACAGGTTAGTAAACAGTTTTTTGTTTTTTGTTGATTCAGACTTATTTTTCATGTAACTGTTCAGAGCACAGGGGATAAAACATGTATTTAGAGCTAAGAGTCTAAGAGGGAGGAAATAACAGCTGAATTTGTGACAGTTGTTTACTGTTGACATACTGTTAAATACAAAATGGTTTGTAAAGGAAGGCATATTTCTTGTGGATAATCTTTTAGAAATGTTTTCTGCAGTATAGAAACATTGACCATTGTGTAGATAAAAGAAGGCATTATGTCAAGAACTGTAAGTGACCATGTATGAATATTATACATGTATTATACAGGTCTTGGGTTCACAGGGCTCTTTGCTGACTGATGGTGGAGCTTGAGTGTAATACATTTTATGATCCATAATTTTTATATATTTTAGCAGGAATTTCAACATTTGTTGGTGCGTAGTGTGGTAGCATCAGTTTCAAGGTTGTCGATTTGTGCCGTATGACAGAGAATGTTGTTGCTACCAAAATTATTTTTTATAAAAATAATAGTTGTAATATTGTTTGTATTTATACATATGAAATGATTTGCTAATTTTAATTTATATTCTTTTTAATATTTGGTGAACTTTGGTTGTTAAATGACCCATAGGAACTGGAAACAAATGTCTTTGGAAGAAGAAAAATATTCTTTTTATTGTTTCAGGTTTGAAGTGCAAAGAATGTAAATATAAATGCCATCGTGATTGTGAGTCTAAAGTTCCACCATCATGTGGGCTGCCAAGAGAGCTGGTTGATGAGTTTCGTAAAAGATTGCAGCAGCCAGATGGTAAAAAAGAAATCTTAGTGTATGTGTTCTTACAAGAAGCATGATAAATTAATAACATACATAGCATATGCTTGATTTCGTATGATATTTTATGCCCAGGAGTGTCCCATTTGCTCACAAACTGTTCGTGTTTTAAAGATGAACAAGTATCGCCAAAAATTATGTATGTCTTCTTACACCATCATTGTAGTAATATTAAATACAGAAATTGTTTTGGTTCTAATGAGAGCACTATTTCATTATCTTTTATATAACAAGTTCTCATGATTACTTTCTACAATGAAGTAAATATATGTCTGCCAATGTGACATTGTTGCTGTTTCATTATTTTCATGAAACTGTTGTGACTGTTTTTCATAATCATGCAAACTTAGATCAGGCAACATGGCTTTGTCATTACTGCTATTTTGTGTGTCCCACTGGTAACACAATGCTGTTGTTTGTGGTTGTAGTTATTTGTTAGTTGTCAACTGCCATTTCATTTGCATTCCAAAGAGCATTTATATTCCATTCAGTTTCTGATAGGACTAAAAAGTCCAGAGGGACTGTATTTGAATGTTTATGCACTTGCATGATGACCACTCAGGAGTGATGGTGTTGAAGTGGTATTTGTCCACAGAGAATCAGAATGTTTATATACTTATACAGTGACCAAACATAGAAATGGAGTAACTTGGTAATTTGTGTACCAGTTGGGTTCTTTAATGCAAATTACAACATGCAATGTTGACATATATTTAAAGTTAACCTTCCCACCCCACTGGAACCACCCCTTAATTACACTCATGACTGCATCCAGTAAATTGGCTCTATTTTATATTTTCCAATCAGCTTTGCACTTTGCATTTGTTCACCTTATGCTGCTGAATTAATGTTTGTCATTCTCCTCAACTGATTGATATTTGACAATGGGTTGACTTTCTATCCATTTCCCTAATATTGGACTCTCACAGGAATGGCAGAATCAGAGATACCTGGCTTTCTTTTCTTCCTGTGATGAGCTGTCTAGATAGGAATTATGTGTTAATGTAAGAGGTTGTGATTTAGTAGTTAATATAACAAACCTCATAAGCTTGTTTTTGAGTACCTTTCACCCATAAAAAATGCAGAGTGCTACACAGACATGGCCCTAAATTGCTTTTTATGTCTTCATCTCTTACATTATATTTATTTAATTATGTTGTTAGCTACATAGATTATATGTATATAAAATGCCAGTTTTTTATATCTCTTTGTAAGTATCTGCTGCACCTGTAACTTACACAGTATACTGCATATGAAACTGTAGTAGATGGTGGACTTGTAATGTGTGTTTCATTACATTCCAGACTCTGGTCAGTTATGTCTATTTATATGAATAGTTTATAGTGCTTATCTTTTTTGCAGGGTTTTTACCAAACCAGTCACCAAGCTTGAGTAGGTCCTCTCCAAGTCATCGTGCATCTAACATATTTGGTAATCGAAAGAATCCAAAGCGACAGCATCCTCAACCTTCCATCAACATACCGCCCTTTCCAGTAAGTTTTGCACATACAACAGCCTCAAGTTTTTTATTTAATTGTATTTATTTTCTTCTGGTTTTTCTCCCCTTACATGCTATATTTGCTAATTAGACTGCATTGTTACATGAACTGAATATACTAATAAAAATAATTGTTAAATCCTTCTTTATAAATTTATTTATGAAAGTAATTAACCTTATTATGGTTTATATAAAATGTCTTGGTGCTTTAATAAGTCAAACTGCATAGAATGGAAGTTTTTTATCCACATAACTGTTCCAGTTTACAGTATGTTTTAAATAATGTAACTGTTTTTTTACAATACTATGGTAATATGTGTGGTGTCTGAATATAGTTGAGGGAGGGTTGAGGACACATTATATTGTGATCAAAACTAATTCAGTGCATGAAACTAAAGTAACATCAATAATAATTTGTTGCATGGCAGCTAACCTGTTTTCTTTCATACAGCAAGGTCCAGATTCTAGTTCCAACACTTCCAGCTGCAACAGCTCAACTCCCTCCAGCCCAGCTCTCATCATGACTACCCATACGCCTCATTCTACTACAAAGCAGCAGTTCCATTTTCCAGGCAAGAACTGCTTATTTTTGTTGGCATTGTCTGTTCTTACTTACGGATATAACATGACCTTGATCCAGTTGCTCCTTTCTTGAGTAGCACTGCTATTTGTTAATATTTGTTAATATATGTATGTTGACATTTTTGTTGGGGCAGTGAGACAGAGAAGGAGAAATAAAGTGAAAGGGAATCATGTACAACTCCAAAAAGGAAATTCCATGATGATGATGATGAATTGGGTTGTATACACTATGTGGGCTTGTAGGTAGATACCATGTTTTAGAGCAGGGGTGAATTAAAACAACAACAGCCAGGTAATAACTCCTATTAAATTAAAAATGACTTTTAATTTAACAATTAAAAATAGATATATTTAATATCTCTCTTATTTTCAGTATGACTGCAAAGAAAAGAAGAATAGTGGATGAAAATAGAAAGTATAGCGATGAATGGGAAGAAAAGTACTTCTTCATAGTTCAAAATACAAAATTATTATGTTTAATTTGCCGAGAGGTCGTTGCTGTATTTAAGGAATATAATGTTAAGAGGCATTACGAAACAAAACATAAGGATTATTTGAAGTTCGATAAAGAAGTGAAACAATCGAAGCTCAAGGAGTTTAAGTCGCAATTAAAGGCTCAACAAAAAATGTTTGGTGCAGCATTACAGCAACCTTCCAATATTGTTAAGGCAAGCTATTCTGTTTCATTTGTGATTGTAAAAAAAATGAAAACATTTTCGGATGGTAAATTTGTGACAGAATGTTTGGAAGCTGTTGTGAAGGATATTTTACCTGATAAAAGTAAACTGTTTTCGAACCTAAGCCTATCTCGGCAAACAGTGTGTTGTCTATGTTTACATGTAAGAATAATAGTAAACACAATAATAATAACTCATTATGTTTCAATTTTTCACTCCAAAAAAATGTCTATAGTGTATCTAAATCTAATATGGGGATATATAATTTTATATGTGGCCCGCGGAGTTATGATGCATTTCCAAAGTGGCCCGAAAGATCATTTGGGTTGGCCACCCCTGTTTTAGAGAAATGTAATGTAGCTGTCTTCAGGGCTGAAGTTGGGGTATTGGTAAGTGGGTTATTTATACAAGGTCAGAGGAAGGGATTGGGGATGGGGAATTGAGGAATGAGGAGGAGGTGGCCAGGGGCAATAGGAAGTCTGCATGCAGAGAGACAGGGATGAGGGTTAGGTTGGCATGGGGAGAAACAAACCAGGGGGTTGTGTGCAAGGTAAAATTCAGAGCCAGGCCAGAGGATAGTGTTCAAGAACCCAGTGCCTGGTAAGCCAGGACCTTGAGGAGGATGGGGAAACGGCAGTGGACAGCAAGCCCAAAAAAGGACTGAGTTTTATAACCAATCTCAGGGAGTGTTCTCAGGAGAACCATGGGTAGAGGAGGGATGAGGGAAGTATGTGTCATATCCATGGCAAGAGCCTGCTGGCATCCCTTCAGGGCATGGATGAGAGACTGCGTGACCTGCTCAGGAAGGAGCCATCATCTGTTTTCATGTTCTTGGGATGGAGTTGTCTCCCTGTATGGAGATTTTCTGTTGGTCCTGACTATCTCTCTGAAGTTCGAAACAGTGGATCTGTCCAAAACATTGGTACCTACCCACAAGTCTGCAAGACATCACAAATCAGAACAACATTGTCATCCTCACATCTGTGAGAACCTTAATTGTCTCATAAGTTGTTCTCTGTATGATTGAACTCATTAGAAATTCCACACTTTTTAGAGCTTTTTTCAGCTAACTTCCTTGAAATGCATTGTAAATATATTTTTATCCATATGTAAAGCTGCTAAACTTCCAGACACTTGGTTTTCTCTGTTGGCATCAACTAGTGCTCCATCACGACCATACATTGTATATGTTTTTCTTTCAGCTTGGCTTTAAATAGGCAATTTATACAAATATCCAACAGTTGAAACATCATTGTCAGTCCCCTAAGGGTTAAGACTTGATCCATAATTTTCCTTTGAGGAATTACCTTCCTCTATGCGACCTAACAAGTTAATTTGATTTTTTATTGGTCAAAATATGATATATTTTGTAATTAAATTTTCAGTTACAGCAATACCATGTCAGAGTACTACAAAAGAAAATGTAATTTCTTTATTTTTCTCCAGATGTGACCCATAAACAAGAAGGAGTTACTCTAGAGACCCATCCACTGAAGGAACCTCCTGCCCTTGAGGAAATGATTGAAACTCACAAGTCAAATGATAGTGATAGAACAGTTTCTGTTTCTGGCTCAGGGAGTATCAGTACAGATTCTGAACGGACTCCTGTTAGGGTGGATTCCCAAGACAGCCAAGTGTCAGATGGTGAAGTTGTAGATAGGTCTTGGCCTAGACAAAACAGTGTAAGTATCATATTTTTTAAAAATAAAATTAATTGATAATTTATCGTACTGTGTTAAATGTTAGATGGTCCAACACAAGTGACAAAGAGGAATTAGTTCTGTAACATTCCTACAGGTGGTGCTGTAAAGCTGTAAAATGTTGGTGTAGGTCTTACACCTGGGATGTGCAGGTCACTAAGCAATATTGGAGTTGTTCTATCTATGTGGGATGTATATGTTGGTGCTGAGTTACTTTTAAACTGGCAATATAAAATCCTGTAATGGCAGCTACAGTAGAGTTCTGATTATTCAGGGGCAGATTAACCAGGGTCTCTCTGGTTTAAACAAGAATTAAAAAATAATTTAGAAAATGTGTTGTAAAAGTTAGAGCATTTAAAAATAATGGAGGTAATACAACAGTGACATTATGTAACATATTAATATAAATCAATTGTTGCTAAAACTTTAAATTTATGACAATAAACCATTATTATTATCTGTTGGAATTTTTTTTAACAAATAGCTAGTATGTGCTATATTAAATATATAAAATCCTGTATACTGTTCTTAAATCTTTAAAAATTTAAGTAGTTTATTTCTGTAAATGAACGTTAACATTTCTTACATTTGCTGCTTCCTTTTTTTTAAATTATTATTATTATTATTTATTATTCAGTGTTTTGATTATCTGGGCGAAATACACTTCCCAACCAATCGAAATAATTGGGAGTCTACTGTATCAGCAATTTGTTTCTTCAGAAATATAGTTGAAAATTATCAAATTATGAATGAACAACAAACAGGTGTACTTTCTGAACAGTCTTTGCTGAAAAAGAATTGTCTGCTTTCACTTGAAGTGTTGAATCAGCAACATCATCTGCACACATGATGCTTGTGTGTAATATATTAGTGCATAATTTACATGCACATAATCTGAGAACTACAAAAGTGCCCTCATTATCTCATTTAATATGGTAAATATTACTGGATGATTGTCTGAAACCTAGTGATAATTGTAAGGTTTGAGGTTTTCACAGCAGTGAGTCTGAAGATGGCTGTATTCTGGGTTGTTGCACTGTGTAGTCTGCCATGATGATGGAGGTAGCAAGGATCTCTGAGACGTCAGTAAATTTCTACCAGACTACAAGGCACAACAACCCAGAAGACAGCCATCTTCTAGTGATAATTGTCTGTATGCACAAAAATCTTTTATGGCTCACATTTAATTTATATAGCTATTAAGCTGTCATGGTTTATACATTACCATTTTTCTGTGATGTTTATTCTGACAGTTGTCTATGAGGGAATGGGACATACCATATGATGAACTAAAAATTGGAGAGCCCATTGGAACAGGTCGATTTGGCACAGTGTACAGAGGAAATTGGCATGGGGATGTTGCCATCAAAGTCCTCAACATGGATTACCTGGATGATGAAAAAACACTTGAAGCATTTAAATCAGAGGTTTGTGTTTTAATGTCTGAATTGTTCTTAACCCATCTTTGTTAGATCTGTTTTACTTCGTATCTTCACTTTGTTTAGTAGGAGCCATGTTTGAGTTTGTGTCTCAGTGGATACAGTCTCTCATGAAAACTTTATTTATTACTTTTTATGGTGTTAGTATGTAATCTGTTAAGTCAACATCCTGGACTTTCAGGGATTTCTGGCATAATTTTTTTTTCTTCTCATATTTGAGAGTACCATAATGCAGAAGCTGCAACACATCCATCTGCAGTGAAGGTTTAAAATGAAATGTATGGGTAATTATACTGAAGAATACAAATACAGAGAGGAGGATTGAAGAATTGATCTTAATTGGTGGCATAATGTTGTCAGAGCATTATGGTAAAATACTACTGTTGTGTATTCCACAAAGACCCAGAGAACATGCTATTCAGAAAATCACTGAATCGTCATTTATTCAAAGTCCTTGGGACCAGAAAGTACAAATTCTAAATCATATTAATTCAGATTAGGCTGTTTTCATCACAGCTCTGTCTGCAGAGCTTAGGTATTGGGTGATATTGTATAATAAATAAACACTACTTCTAAAGTTGGGATATATGTAGTATTCATTACAAATACAAATATCTTTGCATTGAAGTCTCAAATTGAGCTTCAACATCAAAGTACAACTGAATATCACTGATCATAATTTTATGTCACTGATTTTAAAATATAAGTAAATTTTCTTGTGTTTGGGGAATTTGTTGCATGTCTTTGAAATTAACTCTTGCATTGGGTCTGTTGCATTTACAACATTTGCATTTCACATGTGTATTTTTTGATAGTGCAAGGGCTCCTTTTCATGTTGGTTAAAAAGGAATTAGCTACTTCTCTTATTCCCTCCCCACCCCTTTTTCATGCTCTCTTCCTCGGCACTCAGATATAAGTTGATCTCATTTTTAAAATTTGTGAATAGTTCAAGATTGTCCACAGTGGTGTCAGTAAAACTTTTGAATTCACTGTAGCTTACTCCAATTACTGTCATGTTTATGTTCATCACTGATAGATTTTTCTCTGCCAAAGCCCTCTTTGTTGAAACAGTCATGAATTCCTGTGTATGAGCTGGAGTTCTGAGCTATTGCAACACTTACCATTGCATCACTGACACTTGGTTTCCTAGTCTCAGCTATGGGGTAATTCCCTTCCATTTTCCACAAATAATAATAGGTGTCAACCATTTCCATTTTTGGTAGAGGCCAAGAGAGTCAACTACATCATAACTTGAAGCATTACTGTTTTATTTTGACACATTTTAATTAGTTTTACGTTGGTAATTTCAGTGGACAGCATAAAGTAATATACCAGTAGAGTCATGGTTACCTCCATTTTGTAATTTGGATGATGCAGCTGGCAAGAGCAAATGGGGACTTTGAATAGTGCACATTTTAGGCCTCTGTGATTGTAGTTGAAGTAAGATGTTAATTAAAAGTTTTGATAATGATACTGTGTATAGGTTGCAATTTAATTCTTGTGCTGATATGATACATTGATCTTGTAGGTTGCTACATTTCGTAAAACTCGCCATGAGAATTTAGTGCTGTTTATGGGTGCATGTATGAAACTTCCAAGACTTGCTATTGTCACCAGTATGTGCAAAGGCATGACTCTCTACACTCACATTCACCTACGAAAAGACAAGTTTAACATGAATAAAACAACAATAGTTGCACAACAGATTTCTCAGGTAAGGTCACATTAAGGGTAATGTCATAATATGAAGAAAATTGTAATTACCACCAGTCGTCAGTTGGAAATACTGAGAACTTTCTCTTGTGAGTATTAAATCTGTAATTCTGAGGAAAGAACATAGATTGAAAATGTTGAAGAACTAAGTGCTGTGGGCCTTTAAAAAAGGAAGTAATAGCAAACAAGACAATTAGGTTAGGGTGATTAAATAAAGAATAATGAGATGTGCAGGAGATATGACATTCATGTAGGAAAGGTTAAAGTTGAAATTTTGGTTGGGGGAAGCACAATGATAGACACCTTTGCAGACCAAAACATAGATGGGAAGATAAAATGGATATTAGAGAAATTGAGTGTAAAGTTGAGGATAGGATTTAGCTGGTTTAGGTTAGGGTCTAGCAGATGGCTTTTTTGAAGCCATTTGTGTATGTAACTATAAATTTTTCAAGGGAAACTTAGCATATTTTGATAAAGGTTGTTAACTTGTCTGTGAGAACATTGAACTCTGTGGTTAATAAACAGATTTGTGAGATCACATAGCAGCTGTTACATAATACTGTTGAGTAAGTAGTTTTGTTTTTCAGCCATTAACCTTGTTTGGAATATACTATGGAATTGGTTGATTATCTGACTAGTATTTTACTTCATAATAATAAGTATAATCTGGAAGCTAAAACTTATCAATGAAGCAAAATTGAAAGAGAGAAACTTTCACAGAATATAGAAGTACTCATACTATTATGTTCTCAGTTTTTTCCCCTCCCTGTCACTAATTCAATTTAATTACTGTGTCAGTCTCTGTTTTTCTGTTAGTTTCATATAAATCATCTTATTTAAAAGGCCTGAAGTTTTTGGAAGTGGGATAATTGACAAAGTTCTTAATTGTTGAACTCTTCATTTAAACTTGAAAGTTGGTTTTATCTCATTGTAATGCACCTCATGTGTGTTTTGTAGCAGTTTTATGCCGTAACTGTAAACAACTTGAACTGTCTGGATCTTGAGAATGAATAATTATTATGGGATGTCAGATATTAACTAACCCTATAATGACTCACTTTGTTAGTTGGGATGACTTTCCCTTATGTTATGTGTCTGAGAGGATATTGAATGTTGTCTCAGTCCTGAAGGGTTAAGATATATTCATGTTGGTTTCATGATATGTTGTTTATGACTGACATACATGCTGAGTGTTTTTGTTTTTAGGGTATGGGTTACCTCCATGCAAGAGGCATAGTCCACAAGGACTTGAAGAGCAAGAACATATTTCTAGAAAATGGGAAGGTTATTATCACTGATTTTGGACTCTTCAGTGTTACAAAACTCTGTTTTGGGAACAGGTACTTAAACTTAGCATTCTTATATTTTAAGTATCAAATCAAACATTATAACATTTTTTATAACCTAGTGTCACTTCATTTTTATACACTTTCTGAGAAATAAAAGATTAAAATACACAGATCTTTTCTTTGTCATACACTGGTAATTTTGTAAATAGTATTAATGCAAATAAAACTGGATGTTCTTTAACATTTCTTTCCACTCCAGGGTTTTTAAATCATTCAGGTATATGGTTATTGCTATATTTCTTAAAAAGTGATAAGGCACTAGAAGTGAACTGGAAAACAAGTTTGCCAGTTCTCATTTTGTTAAGTGACTAATATCAGCCTGTGTTTTCATTAGGAAAGGAAATGGTTTAAGCATCCCTCCTGGCTGGCTTTGCTACCTTGCACCAGAAATCATTCGAAGCCTCCGAGTCCGACAGAAGCATGATGAAGAGGAACTTCCTTTTACGAAGGCTTCTGATGTGTATGCATTTGGGTAAGTCCTTATCATGGAAACTGCTCTAGGGACTATAACTTCGTTCTATTGGATTTTAGTAGTAGCTAAAAAGTTTCCCATTTAATATACCAATTTTTTTTGTATAAAATAATAAGTAACTACATGCCAAGCAATTTTGATGAAATTATTTACTAAAGTTTGACATTTGAGACTTCCAGATTTCTCACTAAACAACTGATCCTCTCACATTTTGTTTTTACAGCATAGTATTAAGAAAGAAACAAGAAATAATAAAATCTGAAATAGGACATTTGGCTAAATTTGAAATTAGAAACATTATGTGAAATGCTGGTGAATTATGATACAGTGATATGGACATTTGTTGATCATGGATGAAGAGAGAATTTCTTTGAGAGCTTAAAACAGATGTTAAATACATGTCTATATGACTAAAGTATACCAAGAATAAGGTTTAGAGATCAAATGAGGGAAGATGTGCAAGAGAGAGGACATGGATACAGCAGGAACACAAAATGGAGGAGAGAGAAGAATGGACAAAAGTTTGGTTTGAGGATGGCATAACCTGGTGAATGTTGACTACACAGCAAATGAAGACATTTGATGATTCCATAAAAAATGGTCAATTTAGACAGATGGCCTGTTTTCAAAGGTTTCATACATCTTTCTGTATTTCATGTGTTGTCTTCATTTATTTCAGAATTTGAAGGCAACCTAAAGAATTCCCTGCTAAAACTGTAAACCTTGTATAGGAAATGTTACATGTGGTATATTATGTTTATTTCAGAACTGTCTGGTATGAATTACTTTGTGGAGAATGGCCATTCAAGGCCCAGCCTCCAGAAGCCATTATCTGGCAAGTGGGTAAGGGAATGAAGCAGTCATTGGCAAATCTTCAAGCATCTAGGGATGTCAAGGTGAGAAGACAAGGGTTTATGCTTAAAGCTTGTCTTTATATTACTATTTTGTAGTCTATTAATGGTTTTGACTTTATCAGCCAGTATAGTGACTGGAGACCACCACGGTGGTCTAGCGGTTAGAACGCTGGCCTTGTAATCCTGGGGTCTCGGGTTTGATTCCCGGCGGTGCCCGAATTTATAACTTGTGTTGGGCAAGGCCGTAGTCTAGGCAACACGGAGTTTTCTTCCGTGGCATCCCAACAATTACTCCATTCACACACAGAAGAAGGCAATGGCAAACCACTTCTGGATCATCTGCCAAGAACGTATATGAACAGGTCCCAGTCCGAGAAAAGGATGGAAGGATCCTGTTCATATGGACCTGTCGTCAGACAGAACACTAAATAATAAAATAGTGACTGGCTACGGACTAGATGACTGAGGTTCTATCCCAGATGGGGGCAGAGGATATTTCCTCTAGCCCCTGCATCCAGACTGGCTCTGGGGTCCACCCAGCCCCTTATTCAGTGGGTACCAGGGTTCTTTCCCAGGGGTAAAGCATGGTCGGGGCATGACACTAACCACTCGCCCCCCATCTAGTGCCAAGGTTAATGAGTTGGAATTATGCATCCTCTCCCCAAGTGCCCTGCATGGCATATAGTGGGACAGCTTTACTTTTTTCTTTACTTTTTACTAATAAGATGATATTTGTTTGTAAAAATGCCACTAATTATGCTTACAGGGTGGTATGAAAAAGTTATGCAAATTTTTATAAACAAAGATTTGTTTGCATCATATCTCCCTTAAGGATTTAATACTAACCCAGCAATTCTCCCATTACTGGAAGCTTGTCTGAGATTCTTCTTTTGTAATACCCTAAGTACTTGCTGTGAATTGTTCTGAAGCTCCAAGACATTAATTCCTTTCCTTTGAGCTTCAGTTTAAACTTTGGAAACAAGAAGTCATAGAGGAAAAGCCAGGAGGGTAAGATGGGTG
>NW_019060000.1:719577-742196 GCF_000696155.1 Zootermopsis nevadensis | reverse complement strand
TATGGTGATTCCACTTGAAGATAGAGGCATTAGAAATAATAATAAATATTTTTGTTGTTATTACCATCATCAGTTTCTGAGGATGGAGCAGAAAGGGGAAAGTGCAGGGTTAAAATTTCCTTTTGGAATTAGGCTTAGGCAATATAGCTATGCAAAATCTGTTAAACATTAGTTTAATCTCACTTAACCTACTCCATTAATCTCCTTAAAATAGAGCAGATATTAATTAAATTGTATGGATATTTGTGAGTAAAACTGAGAATGAGCGTCTGTGTACTTGTCAACAGGATATCCTCATGCTGTGTTGGTCATACCGACCAGGAGAACGTCCTGACTTTACCTGTCTTTTAAAGACACTGGAGAAATTGCCAAAGAAGCGTCTGGCTCGTAGTCCATCACACCCCATACACCTCTCACGTTCTGCAGAGTCCGTCTTTTAATATAGATAATAATAAAAATTACATGAAGTGATTGGGAGTTGATTTATGCCAAAAATGCCTTTTGTAGGGCAGATTCTTAAATAAATGTGTATTTATTAATAGAAATGGTTCCAAATTTGGAAAATTCCAAAGTACAGCCACATGCCTAGAATCATCAGTGATTAGATGAAAAGAGCCTTTCAACATTTCTGCTTCTACTGTTTACATATAGCATTTTAACCTGTGATACTCTCACATGTTGGTTACCCACATAATTTTTAATTAATGTTAAGGGTATGCAAATAATGCATTGAATTTGGTCTTACACTTCCAATTACTACATGTAAGTTAACCTTTTGACCCAAACTTCCTTGGGTAAAATATAATTTTAAAAACAAGGTAATAACGGGTAGTTCAATCTTGAGACTTTGAGTTACTTATAAGCCCAGACCCCATTGTTGCTGTATTAGGATAGAAATAAGATTTAAGCAGTTTTGAAGAAAATATGTTCTTAATTTGTCCATGTTTTTATGGCTTCTTTATGAGTAACTGAAAGTCAATGGTTGAAAGCTGCTAGAAGACTTTCCTTTGGCATATAGTCAACAATAAATTAACCCTTTCACTGCCAAATCTGTTGCTACAGGCTGTGCAAGAATGTATGGTTATTTTTAACAAAACTAACACAAAAGACTAATATATCCAGAAAAGAAGCAGAAATCCAGTATTTTGGATAACAGTGCAATACAGGCCTCTATAAATTGCAGCTTCTAAGCATTGGCCAGATCAGACTGTGGTAGGCCTATCCCAGTCTGTGTCATCAGCTCACTTGGTTTTCTGGCAGAGAAAGGGTTAAGAACATAAAAATACAGCATATTCTTATGTGGTTATAATTATAATGAATACCCAGTTTCCATGTCGATACATACAGTATTACAGTTGAACATTACAACTTTGGCAGTTTATTTCCATGTTACTAGGATGGTCTTGCATCTTATCTTGATGTTTTGTGATGCTCTTGCCTAGAACAATTTGTCACTTAGTTGTAATTCATTTGACTCACTGCAGTCAAGTTCACTTGTACAGATTAAAATATCTAATCTTACGGCCTATTATACAGCAAGAGTGAGAATTAGTCACTCATCGTGCACATAGCTTTCTGCCGCAGACCAACACAATCATTTGTAAACAATACTGCAATGCAAAATGGAAATTGTTTGAAACCTGAAGTGCCATATGTTATTATCATTCTTGTTAATTAATGTTATCATGATTGTGTTGTGTAAATAGTAAGGATTTAATTCTAGATTGTTTGTCTGCAAATAGTTGTTGCATCAGGTGTTTTTACTGTAGAATCACATACTTGCATGTTGCAGTAGTGTTGTAGTAGCCTATAATACAACTAATATTATTGTGGAATAAACACTATCTCTTATCTATGTAAATGATTTTTCTTAGTGTGTGGGTGGGACAGTATTGTGTATGTCATTTAATGCACTAATGGCAGAAAAAAGTTCAACACATTTTGGATGCTGGAAGCCTATGAAAGTTGATTATGCCACATTGTTACTGTTTTTGAATTGGGGGATATGGTTGAAAACAGTCATCTTTCTATTGATGGCTGTAAAATGCATGAGTATTTTAAACATTCCAAAGATGTATATACAGATACATAATGTGTATGTGTGTGAAGACTGGGAAGAATTTCTCTTGTAAATTTCTGTATAAGTTTCACAGAACATTATGTTCACATAATGTGCTCAAAATATTAATTTCTCTCTCTCTGTTTTCTGCACTATACTTTGCCTTTATTTACTTGCCAGTTTGGCTTTATGTACAATATACTGTATGTACAGTGTAAAAATTGCATTCATCATGTGTAATGTGAATACTTTATCTTCATTCTGAGAGTTCTATTTAATAATTTATTTTCTTCTCAAACATCAGTACCATCACTCATTCGTTATATATATATATATATGTATACAAATGTTTTTTGTTTGTTTGTCTGTGATTATTTTGTGCCCTTTTTTACATTTAATTTTTAGTACAGTGATTTGTAATCTTGTTATTACAGTATATTAGCCTTTATTTATTATCTTGTAAATCAAGTCTTGTTGCAAATAATACAAGAAAGTTGGTCATATATTTGAATTAATTATTGGAAACATTTCTTTCAACACTGCGGAGACTTGACTGCTGTTTTAAACCCTTTGATGTCCTACCCACTTATTGTCCAAATGAAAAGATGTGCATGAGACATGATTTTACCAACAAGATGAAGTGGGTAATTGAAATGTTTCCCAGACCTTATCAACAATTTACAAATACATGTTAAAGTTTGTTAATCTTTCTGCTTTGTCTAAGGGAACTGCTGAATTTTGTTTTTGGTTATAAATTTATATATTGGTGTTATGAAATTACCTTCACATCTTGAAAGATTTGGACTTTTATTTTCTCCCCCCTCTTCCTCCTCCTCCTTGACAGTCATAATTTACAAATACTTGTTATTTCTGTATATTCTGAATACAGCTCAAATAAAATTATGTTCCATGTATACCAAACATTCAGCAAAACTGAGTGATACAAAACTGTAATATGCATCTGCAAATGTCTAAATACTTACAGTCCAGTAATACACGTGTGATGTCCTATAGCATCTTTTGGCTATGTGACGGTTAGGTCACAAAGAAAACATACATAACAATCAGATGACATTGTGTAACTGTTCACTTGTCTTTTGACTTTAACAATATGTTTCAGACCAAAGTGGCCATCATCAGGTTAAATTCCTGCTTGTGTGTCATTACAGATCTCCCTGATGCCCAAAAATAATAAAAGTATATATTAAACCGTTTTTAATTTAAATCAGTTAAAATGCAAAAGAAAAAGGATATCAAAAATGTTTTAGTGCAATTTTGTGTGTCCCTGTGTTATGTCTTTGAGTTGTATGTGCTGTGGTGCATTATTGTAGAGTGATACAGAAAGAACCAAGATTAACATAACACGAGGATGCTACACTACAGACTTATAAAGAATCTCACTCTACATAGATGCAAATAGTCAAGGTGGTACTAGTGACTATGCTGACTGCTACTACTAATATTGAACTTGTGTTTTTTACTTATTTTATAATTTATTGGAAGCAGAACTTTTCTAATTTATATTGGTAAAGATTGCTGTTTGAAGTAATGCTGTACATGTTCACACAAACAGAGGGTCAGTAGCAGCCATGACTCATAGGTTTATGGGCTCTCGTACAGAAGTCATAAATACTAAAATCCTGTTGTATGTACTATGCCTTTCACTAGTGCTACTCAGTGGTATGTGTAGTGACACCTTTTTCATACAACAGATACAGAAAAGAAATGTTACTAAATAACAGAAGTTTATGTTGAAATAGGGATGTTTTGTTTTAATATCCTGTACATTATACAGATGAACCAGTATAGCTGTTGGTAACATGATTGGCAAAGATTTGATTCCCAGAAACAGCCAGGATTTTTCTTCTTGCCATAATATTGAGACCAGCTTTGGCAATCAGTAATGTCACAGCTATGTTTCCAATAAGATAAGTTTCTTTTTTATTATTATTGTTGTTGACGATCAACACTACTGCCACTGCTACTGCTACTACTATTTTTTCGCAATTTCTGGCAAAGAACTACTTGTTATATCCAGTGGAGCCAACTGTCGGATTTCAGACGGCACATTAGAGATTTATTCAGATATATGATCTGTAGCTTTCCTTGCTTCAAAATTCAGTGAAGCCATCACGGTCAATTAACCACGTCAAGTGGCCATAAAAAGCCGACGTTATATATATGACATTCTGGCCTCAGCAGACATCAGATCCCTTATGACGAGGACCGAGATTGCTTTCGAAACGTCGGTTTTTTAAGGCCACCCGACGCAGCTTATTATCCGTCAAGATTTCATTAACATTTATTCAGAGTTTTAATGTTTCCTTCTACAGAACATGAGTTTTTAAAATCCGCCTGTAGAACAAATATTTCATGAAGGAAAGCGTCGATCACAGTGACGACGCCCTTCGCTTTATTCTCTTTGCTTCCGTCACCCTTTTTTATCTGTGATTTGGCTAATGGTAAATAAACTACAAAAGCGAAGCCAGTACCGGTGAGTGGTATAGGTACAGAAGTATATGAATTTGCTAGATTTCCTTGCCTAAGATCATTTCATTAGGTGCTGTCTGTTATTCTGGCTAAAGGGAACGTTCGTCGAGGAGCTGAGTGATTCTGTGCTTCAAGTAATATACAGCTGTAACAAATGTCAGGAACTGATTTTTACATTCGTTATTATGTTGGACATAAAGGGAAGTTCGGACACGAGTTCCTTGAATTCGAATTTCGACCTGATGGAAAATTAAGGTACGCCAATAATTCCAATTATAAGAATGATACAATGATTCGGAAGGAGGCGTATGTTCACAATTGTGTTATGGAAGAACTGAAGCGTATAATACACGATTCTGAAATTATGCAAGAAGATGACTCTCTTTGGCCGCAACCTGACCGAGTTGGTCGACAAGAGCTGGAAATCGTGATTGGTGATGAGCATATTTCATTTACAACATCGAAGACAGGGTCGCTAGTAGATGTGAACCAGTCCCGCGACCCAGAAGGATTGCGCTGCTTTTACTACTTAGTGCAAGATCTGAAGTGTTTGGTGTTTTCTCTTATTGGGCTTCATTTCAAGATCAAACCAATCTAAGAAAATTAAAATCTTTAAAATTGAACTTGACCAATGTGAAGTGTTCATTTTGATTAACTCAAAATACATTTATGTTTATATCCAGTAATATTACTAATTTTCATGAAGTGGTTAAATTTTGTAAAAGGTTGAGTGCTAAGAATTGATGAACTCCCACTTGCTTGTAAGTACTGTTCAACATACCACTTGCAGACTCTACATTGTTTTTATGTTCATAAAATTTTTAATTTTCTGTATTTTGGAACAAGAAATTAATAAAATATGTAACATTGGGATCAAAATCTGTGTCATACCTTCATCTGTTATAAACCTACAATTGTGCAAATCGTACATTGAGAAATATATGGAACAATATCTGTATTTGCAGACAAGGAATAGTATTCTGATTTTGATGTCCAAGCCTTAGATGGTTGTGAAAGAAGTAGTGTGGATGTATGTTAAAGTGGATGTGGTATGACAGTTGATAGGCCACAGAATGTCCTACAGCTTTTTATGTATTTTATACAAGATGAACATTGTCATTAAGGGAGGTTGCTTTCTATAAACATTGAATTTGATTTTATTTAATTTTGCCCGTTAGGTTAGACTAGTTTAGATGTTTTTAGTTAGGCTATTAATAGTTTATGTACGTTACATGGTTGGTGTGCATATATTAAAATAGAATTTATTTACATTCCATAGATCCTTCATTGTCCTAAGGCAAGGATGTAGAATATGTAATAGTAAAAAAAACTTGTTTTTATACAAATGTAATTACATAGGTATGGCAGTAATTTGCTATCATCTACAGTATTCCTGCAAAAATAATTACATAAGTCAGTAAAACCACTATTGTTTATATTTATTTATAATAGCTGAGAATTTTTGGCTGAGGTAAATTCTTCAATGGAGAAGAAGGAACTGTTTTAGTGCTGGCTTAAACTTCTTTATACTGTGATTTATACTTTTTATAGTGAATTAAAGATTATTAAATAGCTTAAGTCCAGTACAGTAAACTCCTTTTTGTTATTTACTAAGTTTAGTGTTTGGCATATGAAGGTTTTATTTGTACCTTGTACTAATATTTTGTCATCTGAGTTTCTTTGAAATATTTCTACATTATCCAATACAAATGATGATAGTGAGAGCAAGAATTTGCTGGCTAGTGGAAGAATATTAAATTTCTTAAACAGTTCCCTACAGAGCTCTCCTTTAAGTGCCTGCCATTATTCTAATGATGGTCACAGAGAATTGGAAAACTAGTGAAAATTTCACACTGGATTTGTCTTTTATTTTGGGTAGGAAGTTATGTGCTAAGGGACTTATTTCTTGCAAGTATTCATTGTGGTTTCATATTTGGTGTAGGAATCATGATGACCATTTCTTTGCCTCTTTTGTATGGGTATGAAATAGGTTTCTTAATTTTAGAAGAACATAAATTACAAGTGTTTAAAAGAAGGCACTGATAAAATATTTGGACCTAAAGTGGGTGAAGGAAGTGGTCTGTTTAGGTTATTGCATAATGAGGGACCTTATGGTTTATATAGGTCGCCTAGTATTGTTAGGGTAATGAAATTTGGCATGTTGTAATGTGCTGGCCTTGTAGCTAGGGTAAAGGAAAGAAGGAATGCATACAGAATGTTGGTGAAGAAATATCTTGGAAGATGGCCTTTTTTGAAGGTGGAAGGAGATGGGAGGATAACATGGATTTAGGAGTGACAGTGGATGGAACTGGCCCATTATCTACACTGGCAGGCCTTGGTGTTGCTGATTTTAAAGCACAAGGTTCTACTACTAGAGTATGGGTTAGATGAAGAATAACATTTTGTTTGTGCTGGTGTCTAAATGTATCACGGAAGCCTTTATTTTAGAAAACGTCTTCATAAAATTATATACAATCATTCACATAATTAGAGACTATAAAGCATTACCTACTATATGAATTGATCCAGTACACATTTATCATTTTAATTTTATTGTGAACACGTTTAGTTGTACATGGACCTAGCTTTGCATCCAAAGGCCCCTGTATAATTGCACATATAAAAAAGCACTTTCCTCCAGAATAATAGTATGTTTAACATCAGTTATTTAACATACATTACTTTGAAAACAATGCTTAGGTTCACCCAGTACACAGTATTCCCATTACAGTTATATCAATTGACAATTTTTGGGCAATTGAGGTTGCTGAGAGACTTTTCTGAGGTGCAGACTGATAATTTCAATGGAGAAGAAGAAGCCAAGTGGATGTTGTCATATATACATAAGACACTTCTAAAATTTCAAATCTGAACATAAATATTTTGAGAAAGAAATTAATGATAAAGTATATGAAGTTAATTGGTATATTCACATACCTGTGTGGGAATTACATTTTATTGTGTGTGTGTTTTAAACACTAAAATTGAGGAAGATGTGTCACAAGCATATTAGGAGACGTTTTCATGAAATTTTATTTTCTATTATGAATTTTATTTGAAAGGAAACTTACAGATCAACATATATGTAATGTCATATTTTCAGTGAAATACTTCTTGGATCCTCAGTGTTCATTTCTTTTAGAAACTACACACAGTGAACATTGTCTGACTACTACATCTCCAATGCGTTGATTTCTTATACATCACATGGATCAGCTGATAAAATTCAGTCCACATTAATAATAATGTAATGAATGTATACTGTCTAAGGAGGGAGTGTACTTTTCTTTGAGGGTATTTTTATCAGTACATGGGGCAATGAGGGGAAAGTATAAGACAAGACAGAGCTATATGTTTAGCTAATCAGCTTATGTCATCTGGCAACAAATCAGAAGTTCGTTAAGTATCCACTAGCATGTCTTCATTCTGGATAACCTGACCATTAAATGTGACTGAACTGGTGGCAAAATGCTTCCTATACATTGAGACTGTGTGTGGGTGTGCGAAACCTTTTGCAAATGTTGGTAAAACTGAGAAACTGAACTCAAGTCATCTCAAATTTTTAGCAGCTATAGCATGTGTAATAATATTTTAGAAATAAAAGTATCCAAAAAGATCAATGTGTTATACTCCTATCATTACTTTCAGAAAACTGCAACTTAGATCTGCTTATAAATGATTATAACATTAAGACATTTTTGTGTATGTAAGTTGGTTATGCAGTATTGATTTGTTACCCCTTAATCTATGAGATGACTCTCCACACACATGCAGGCACTCAAACAAATGACCATATATGTAGGTATCTGGAAGGTGGTGGAGGGTACTCTGTGAAAGGCAAATTTAGATTTGACTTTATTGAAAGATAACACCAGCATACATATTTACCATCCCTACTTCACTTGGAGATATTGTAGTGATTCAATATCCAGAAAACAGAAAAGTCAGTTACTGATATAGTAACATTTGGTCAATATTACACAGGAAACATTCATCTCCCATGACTCCATAGATAACTGTTCATAGGCTATTGTCCAGGTCAGAACACTACCAAATACCATGTTTCCAGATACCTAATTTGTATGTATATGTGTGTGTGTGTGTATTGTCCCATGGACGAATTGAGCTTCAGATTCACTGGGTGCAGCTTAACAAGTGATGTGGATCTAATCCAAATGCTAGTGTGACACAACATTACAATTTTGACTGCTCATGGCACACCTTCCTGATGTATTGTTACTGACAGTGATATACTGTTCCTTTCTACACTTAAAGATTTGAATTCTTAGAATGTCTTATCTTCACTAACTACAGTTCACTTTTATTCTAGGAGTGTTGAGTTGTACAACATGTAAAGCATCTTTTTGAGTTAAACTTTCCACCAAAACTTTTCTATGTCTACTTTTTTCCTTGCATTGCATATAATAAACATCTATAAAAGAACATGTAATTAGCACAACTATAACTTTCGTTGCCTGTGCTTTTACTATTGATATTTGTTGTTGTCCTAGTTTTGCTGCTTTGTGATGGTACAATTTCAGTATAGCGGCTTAACTCTGTCATCTGCTGCAGGTATGAATAATGGATCTCTGACGTTTTGTTACTTTTGTTGACTCAGTGTGACAAATTTTCAGTCTGTAAGATTTGAGGTTTTCACAACAGTGAGTATGAAGATTTCTGTCTTCTGGGTTGTTGCGCTGTGTAGTCTGGTCGATGTTAACCAATCAGGGTGATGATGACGGAGGCAGTATGACCTCTGAAACATTGGTTAACATCGACCAGACTACACAGCGCAACAACCCAGAAGACAGAAATCTTCAAACTTTCAGTCATATCTCATTGATGTAAACTGAATATTCACAGTGTAAGATTATGTTTGAAGTGTTTAGTTTTCTGTTGTTACAACAACTGAATTGAATAGAGATAGATTTGTGTTTATGTATGTGGCTATTAGAGAGATAACTCCAAGAAGTTCAGTTTGTAAACTGCATCCATTTCAATGATACAACCAAATTATATAAGAATTTAACTATATCTCATACATAAGTATTAACAAACAAATTGAACATCTGACATTAACATTCATTCATCTGAATATATGTAATATACAGAGCAGTTCATCCTTTTATCAGTGGCATGGTGTGGTAAATAGCTGATGCTGCTGCATTGGCCATGCAAGAAGGATATTCATTCTAACACAGATAAAAAAAATAGTGTAAAATCAGATGTTATTAAAGAAATCACTGGTCTTAGAATGCATATGTTACTAAGAAATGTACTTGAAAGCTGTAGTACCCGTGTTTAAATAGCTGCTTTAAAATCATCATAAGTATGATATTTTTGCAGCCAGAATTTTAAAATGCAGGTAGATTGTAATTCAGTATCTGAACTAGAGAGTATATTCTTCTGCATGACTACATGCTGGCCAATATATACCTAGCCACAGCTTCGATTAGAAGACATTTTCAGTGAACTATTCTGTGTACATATTTATTTTCTCTTGACTATGTCTTCTTATGAATGATCACAAGGCGACATGTTTGAGAAGACTGATTGAATATTTCTGAGCATAGTGTAAAATGCTTTTAATATCTGTATTCAGAATTTTGCGAAAATAGATCTGTGAAAAGAAAGTGATTTAAGGACAGAAGTTCTCTGTCACACTACTATTATAATTTTCCACCTTTACAGGGTACCCAACTGCTGCTTCGTTTGTTTTGTTTCTGTTGGAACTGCAGGCTATCTTTTAACTTTAGAATGTGTATTTTCTTCCTTCCACAGTCATGCCTGTTCCAAGATGAGATGATTGCATATTTACGTTGGTGACAAAGGTCTCATTTGCATGGTAGTTAAGCAAAGATCATATTCTCTCCACCTTTAAATTTCTTCTGAGGTATTAGTCTCTCCTATCTGTTTTTAATCTGTTTGCTCTTTGATCTCATGTCTCCTTATTATGCTACATTATAATTCCCATAAAACTGAATTATATGGCCTTCATATACTTTGTAGCATATGCCCATAACGCCTGCTTTGTATTGTGAATGACTACTGTTGGAAAAAATCTTTCCCACATTACTGTAATTTATTTCTTGTACAGAAATTAACTGAATGAGCTTATTATTAGGAATCTTAATATCTTCCCTTGTATGAAAACTCTCTAGCTAGTTCTTTAACCTGAATTTTATTTCAGTAGATTGAATACAACTGTCTACAAAAAAACATTTCTGAACATTTTCCTATGTGTACAAGATACTGAGCTTTCTTTTAGTGGTTTGAATTTTGAACTCTTGCAGTGTCATGTAATGGGGTCCAAATGCACAAAATCTGTAATACTAATTAATGGAAATATTAATTTTGTTACAGAGATAATTCATTGATAAAGCACTAGATGAATTCTTCTTATCACAAACAGTAATATATATAATGTGCTGCAGATGTATTTACAATCAGAAAGTGACACTTTTTTCTTTCTTTTTTCTCCTCCCCCTGTAAGGAAGCCTGACCATCTTTCAATAAATTAGACAATTAAATAAAAAGTATTTTACATTTAATGAATCTGACTTCATTTGTGTGAAAGGAATACAGCTTCAAAGTTAGACTCGCCTTTCTCGTGCCACAGTTCTTACTTTTATATTTTAAATACTAAACAAAAACAACCACAAAAAACTGGTTTCTGTGATACATCATATGAAGTTAAAATTGTCATTCACTTTTTTATGTTCATGTGTTGAAGTTATGTTTCATTTTATATCTCAGTCACTAATAAATTCACATGATGTGTGTTTAAAAAATACTATCCTTTACTCTAAACTTGCATAATTTTCAGTGATAGTAGGATGACCAGACAATTAAAACATGGAGATTAATATGAGAAAGAATGTGGGCAAAGTACATGTTAAGGATTGTTGTGTGTATGTGCATGTGCTCACACACTTCTATACACATTCAGTATTATTTTTAATTTTTTATTATTTGCATTGACATAATAGAAGGGTTTCTTATTTGCTTGCTTGTACAAGAAGTCTAATCAATTGCTGAAAGAAGGCAGTTATTTCTTAAGTAAAGTTGGCTTCTCTGAACACTTAGAAGTTGGGTTACTTTTTAATCCCATACAACAAGCATATGACGCTGTTTTGTAAGGATTAAGTTCTGTGGTTTGTCCAGCATTTTATAGAGCAATACTGTTGTGCCAGCAACATTAGTCTGTATCAGCACTTATTTCACATCACAGTGAAAACATGGAAAAAACTTATATTGTTTTGCAGTGTAAATATTTAATAAGAAATCCAGGCAACAATAGGGACAGCTGATACATTTATCAAAGAAAGCCATGGCAATTTAATAAGGGAATATGTTACTACTACTATTATTATTATTAGGTCAATTGTTTTCAATTTGATTTTTCAACTTTTCTGAACAAATTGAACTATGATGTGGATTGCTTTCACTGCCATGTTGTAGAAAAAACATTCATATTTTACAGCCCCAATGTGGGAAAAATAAAGGGGAATTTTGATTTTTGGTGGTTGGCACCATTGGAAGTTGCAGCTTATAAGACAGCATTCAGAATTAGGAATCTATTCTGAATGCTGGATGGACTTTTCATCAGGTTGTATATTTTAAATATTTCCTTTCATGATAATAATCAGTTCCCTTTCTTGTATAACACTTATATTTGACTTTAAATAGGTTAATCACTAAGACATCAGTATAATTACTAATAAATTACTATGTTTTTATATGAATATTATTGATCTGATATTTTCCTGAAGCATTTGATAGTAGTTGTGATAGATGGATTGTATGGGTCTCCTTGATAAAATAATTATATCATGTTTGGGTTTAAACAAGCCTTTAAAACTTGAGCTAACATTTTTTACATCTTCATTCAATAATTTTGGTACAATATTTATGGAAGCCTCAAACTGAGGGAACATGTGAATGAAACAGTCATGTCAGTGAAGAAGCTGTGGTACAGACTTGATTAGAATCTCACTGGCAGCTTTCTTTAGTATGTAGTTATCAGTAATGTAATTTTAATGTAGATATTTCAAAGAGACTATTAGAGAAAATTATATATCAACAGCAGTGTGAGAGGCTATATATACATATTCCTGTTGTATTATATTTATCTCAGTGCTTTTTAAATGTATCATGTCTTGCTACTGAATTGAGTATCTGTACTCTGAGCATGATCTTCCATAATTTAGTTCACTTATATATTTTGACATTCCAAGATATAATTGTGTCAATTTATTTTTGACATGAAATGTTAAGGGACCTTGTCTATGCAGTGAGCAACCAATTAAATTTTCCCTTATGTATGATCTGAGGACATAATGCGCATTGCAACAATTTGTTGCCTATGTTACCATGATTCTAAGTTTCTACAAAATATCAAACCATTAAATTTTGCAATAATATTTTTGTCCAGCCACCACAAATGTTTGAAATCTTCCAGACCAATTTGTTGTTAATCTAATCCTTGTTTTGAAGATCAGCTATCAAAAAATTAATAATTGATTCATTTGATGTTATATTCTTGAAAAATGTTCTGTACTCTCTAATGCATATTTATAGTTGTAGTCTTCGGTATTTGACAATTGGCGAAAGTGTTCACTCTCTGGATAGCTGTTGTGATGGTGTTTTTGGTTCTATTCCCATGATCGATTGTTACTGCTGCAGTTCCTTTGTAGTGCACTTTGATCCAGGCTCTGGAAATGAGGCGAGAAGTGTTAATTAATAACAAATATTAATTATAATAAACATCAAATAATCCAAATTCAGTCATTTACATTTACCTCCTTTGGGTGGTGTTTTAACTGGTTTAGCTTTCGGGGGATCAGATTTCTCTTTCTCTGGACTGTCCTTGCTCTCTGATTTTCCTGGAAAAGAAGAATTGAAAAGTGAAATATAGATTGACTCAAAATGTATGAATATCATCGTGTTCTTCTTCCCCATTGTCTTGCTGATATTGTTAATCTTGATTTTGTTCATGTTTTTGTTTTCTTCTTTTTCCATGGTGCAGTGACCTCTGCAGGTTTTTAATATTTTTAATTAGTTATAACGTGTTTATATCACAATCTGATATGGTGGTTCTGAAGTTTTTCATGAGCAGAGCCATTTTAACCTTAGCACTTTGTTTCTAAAATCTAGGTATTATGTTATTCCGAACAGTAAGAGGCCACATTACACAACTATACAAAACAGCAAGTTACTGCTTTATAATCCTTCGTTTTAGTGATCTATAAAATATACAGATTGATAATAGTTTTTGAACTAAATAATTGTAATAGTTATCAGTGTTTCTTTCTGTAGGGTTTAAGCAGCCAGCCTACAAGTTTGATCATTTCATCATACAAAATAAATACTACAGTACGCTGTGCAAAAATCACATTTAAACCGAAATATTTCAGTGTGTTGCTCTCCCTTTTTTTACAAAAAAGTTTTTATGTTTTTCGGCTAAAGTAATGTACTTTTTAAGACTAAAAAGTAACATTTCCTATGCTTCATGGAAAGCGGTCTTGTTCTCTAATGTTATCAGACAAATTATTTTGTATAAGTGGCATAGGAAAACTTTTTAATTAAATAGCCTTCTGTCATATTAATTTTTAGTAACGGGACTTTGTTCCCATCTAGGGCAACGATGGAAGTTTGCCTGTCAACTTTAGTGCAAATCTCCAGCACCAAACAGCAACAGAACGTGCCTAATACTTTCCTAGACGAAGAATACGGAAGGACAATACGGCCTCACACTTCCGTCCCTTTTATGAATTATGTGGAAGTAACTCGCAAAAATGTAAGTCATAAGAATATTCCTTATTATTGTCTTGTATTAACAGCAGGTAATAATTTTTAAAAGAAACAAAAACATACATCTAGCAAAACGCTATTTCTGTGTTGTAATATGGCTTCCGAACGAGGCAGGGTTGTGAGCTTACAAAATTTGCCCTGAACGACATATGATGTTTGGGACCTGCTTTCAGAGCATTTAGCCAACTTTCCTTCTTAAGAAAAGCAAGTAGGCTTGTAAGATCACCGTGCTGGTGCGTATGTCAACTAATATTCACGAAACTTGGTCTTTGCCTTTTACGTTTTACATTTTTACAATGATTATTAACGTAGTGGACAAACGAACTTCTGAAATGGGAGCGACACTAGCTTCACCTAATATATAGTCCTGAAATAATTTAGGCCTATAGCAATAGATTAATGAAAAATATTCAGCTTCAGGTACGTTATCTTCTGTAGAATGTAGACAAAATGGCGGCGAAAATGTCGTTTAGATTTCAGTTTGACAGATATCAAACATAAGTACAAGTGCTTAGCCGTTTCTGGGTAAACCGACGTTAGCTTGGTCCTCACGTAAAACGGTTTATATTTGACTGATACCAAGTTACAGTGAATTGACAACTTGTAGTGTGGGCTCCATACGAAATTAACAAAGATCATGGAGTAGTTTCGGAGATAACATTTAAGGACAAATATTATACTGTCATTTCATGCAGTTGTTACTAGTTAGGTCTGTGACTGGACCTTCCAAGTACTATCTTTCCTTGATATTTTCCAACCGAAATTTCGAATTTCTTTCTTGGTTCTCACGCACACTACATGTTTCGCCCATGTTATTCATCCTTCATAATTTATTAAACACAATGTTACCTGCCGAGTAATGAATTCGTGGGTTTGAAGACGTCTTAACTGCAGTAGTCATTCGTAATTGTTAGCGCATAAAACATATCAAACCCACATTTAGAACTAAATTAAAAACTTCTTTTGAATATAGTATTTCATTGATAATTTCTGCACATTAGAATGGGCATGACTTGATTGTCTTTAATTAGGTATTTCCACCGCTACGTGGGAAAAATATTTACAGCCATGACTTATCCATCAGAGCCTTACCAGAAGATGACTCTTAACAAATGCATACAATACAGTGTCATTAAGTGATTCACAGGAATAAGATTAATGAATATATCTAGGAGGAGACGGTTTGTTTAGAAACAAGTTTTCGGTGGTGGAATGGATTGTGGTGTTTCCCCGGGCTCAGCTAGACAGCGCCTTTGGCAGATCAATACAGGCACTGAAATCCAGGAGCTTTGGCAGCCTTTGCCAGCCGTTGGCCCAACAGCGGTTGTTTACATTTCTTCATTGCTGTTCTGTTCAGTGATCTGAGCGTTATCACCCAATCTTGCATTAAGTACTTAGCACTCCTTCGTACGAGGAAGGTCCTAGATTTGATTCCTGGCCCCGGAAGTTGCTAGTCTGAAATTCATTAGTCTTTCCAGCCCTCCAGACTATGTTGGGGTAAAGCTAAAGTTTCCCTGTGTCCAAACACTAAGTAATGGAGGCATGTAGAATATGGATGTAAAGCTCCACGCATTCCTAACCTCTACATTTGATACATGTGAGTGCTTTAAGCTCCAGGCACTATACCTCTAGGAAGAATCTATATCTACAAAGCCGTCATTCATAAGTCTTATCCAGTTTTTGACAGAAATGCAATGTTTTAGATACCTATAACACATGTTACATTGATTTAGTAGCTTGAGAAAGACGTTTCAGCGATTCACTGAGTCACTCTGAGATACCCTGTAAACGTATTTCTTACCCCCACTCATATCTGTAAAAACATATAACACAGAACCTGGTGTGTATCGTAATCAGAATATAGCATAAAGTCTTAAAAATCATTAATAAGTTATATGAAATGTAAGAAACGTTTATTCTTCACAGTGACGATAAAATATGAGAGGAGATATTCAGGATGAACTTAGGATACATTAAATCTGAAGTGTTTAGTGTTTTGTCTCATTTCGTTTGCAATAACCTAAAGATTTAAACATGTAGAAATATAATATAATATATAAGATTTGAGGTTTTCACAGCGGTGAGTATGACGATTTCTGTCTTCTGGGTTGTTGCGCTGTGTAGTCTGGTCGATGTTAACCAATGTTTCAGAGGTCATACTGCCTCCGTCATCAGGGCGATGATCGCCCTGATGACGGAGGCAACCCAGACAACCCAGAAGACAGAAATCTTCATAATATATGTGTTTTGTACAGACAAAAAACCTCGACTCTCATTTTGAGGAAAGAACACAGATTGAAGGTTTATGAAAACAAAGTGATAGGAAGAATATTTTGGACAAACAGAGAAGTGGTAGTTAAGATGATAAATTAGAACAAGATGATACGGAATTTGAATGTAAATCGCATTTGGAAACAAAAACTGCAAATCTCGGTTAAAATATAATATTGAAGGCGAACAACTTGAAACATCTAGACGTGAATGGGAGAGAATAATATTGGAATGAATTTCAGAAACGTGATTTGAAGATGTCAGGTTCTCACCGCGGCGAGCATGAAGATAATAGCCTTCTGAGTTATTGCACTGTGTAGTCTGGTAAAAGTTGGCCGACGTTTCAGAGGTGCATACTGCTTCCATCCTCTGGAAGCACTTGCACTTCTGAAACGTGAGTCAAATTATACGAATCTACATGGCGAAATACTCCAGGAGGCTTTATCCATTTTTTGACGAGATGATATGGATCTTAGAGCTTTGTTCAGTATCAGGCTTTGATATTTGTGTTTTGAACGTTCGGATTCTGTTCATAATATTTTGTATTTGTCAATATCTTTTTTCAAAATATTTGTTCGCACTTATACCATCTAGTAAACAAGGATATTTTCCTTGCGTTTCGATGAACAACTTTCCTCATTGTTATCTACGCCTGCGATGTAGGTGACCCAATTTACTGGCAAGGAAGGTTAATTGCCTACCATTACCATTGTACAGCTCGTTTCTGATTACCGATAATGACTGAAGCTCCGCGTCACATCCATTAAATTGAACCTTCGGTTTGATGAGGCTGTAATATAATCTTAAAACGTAAAGTCTTGTAAAAAATGGTGAGTGAATTCACGTGCTTGAGACACTAATTTTTTCTGCATTCAAGAAGTTTTAAAAATTTGTTCGACAGTCCGTCTCACCCCGATTCAGTCACTAAGAGAACTGTAATAGGTACCAATTGAATGACATGAAACTCCGACTTTAATGTGTGTCAGCATTATCAGTAGCTCGGATGGGGTAGAAAAATACATAGTTTTATAAGGAGACTTCATGGAAAGCGATCATTTGGATGATCGAGGAGGAGATAGAAAACAATATTATTGATCCCAGGGAAGTAGATTGTGGGGTGCTGAATGGGCCTGGGGTTGGTTCGTGTCCGTTGACGGGCTTTGTTATTATTGACATTACCGAACGTCGCATTCGAGTGGTTAGCATGAAAACAGCGCAACACTCTGAAAGATTACATTTAAATCAGATTCTGGTTCCGCCTATTATAATATTTATGTTTAACTACGCGTGATCGGTTATATAGCATCGAAGGATGTAAAGAGGGAGGGAAACCGTCGTGGCCTATGTTACCTGCTTTGAAACCGACCGTCGCTCTAGGAGACCGACTATCCTGACAGGGTTTTCGTGGTTTCCCTCAGTACCTCCAGGAAATTTCCAGGATATTAGGACTCCCTTAAAATATACCAATACCGATTCCTTCCGTATCCTCTCCATTCCATATGAATTAATTATCAGATAATCCGACACTGTGTAGCTGGAGCTACTGATAGCGTTGTTTAATAAACAACAGATAACAGTGGCATTGAAACTAAAGATTCTATTACCATAGAGTCAGTCGATTCGCGTACCATTCAGTCAGTAAGTTAAATGTTACCTTGGATCTTAGGGGAAAAGATTCTGATGATGGGAGAGGCTGAAATCGGAATTAGCGTTGTTGACCCTTATGGTTATTTCACCAGAGCTTGTGATTTGGTTACCTAGTCAAGCAGGAATCAGAGAGTCAGCTCGTTATGCAGGTAGTCAGTCAATCGGCGGATTCTTATACCGAATTAGTCTTGTTAGTTGATTGTTAAAATGGTTGTTCGAGAAATAGCTTGTGAAGCTCGGAGATGGACAGAACTGTGTCTTATGGTAGAATTTGGTATTGGCAGTGTTAACCTACAAGACAATTTACTAGTTAATGGAACACCAGCTTGTTTTACAAGCCTTGCGTGTTTGTAACGCTTCTGAAAACGGGTCCTAATTTGCAATTTAGATAGGTATTTATTTTCGTGATTTCACCAACAACCATCCCTCACCCCGTGTCTAAAAGTGATATCATGATTCATACCAGTTTTACAGTCACGAACCCTTAATAGTTACGAGTTTTATGGGTTACACGAGCCTAATATTTTAAACCAACTGTCACTAGGCTACTTGCTGATTACACGAAAATTACCGTGTCAAAGTAAAACAAATTCGTCGCCAGCTGAGCCAGAAAGTCCAATAGTTTCCCTGTTCCATCAGCAATTACTTAGGTCTTAAAGTAAATTTATATTATGGAGCTAGAATGCTCTTCGTCGTCAGCACAAAGTCGAGCTCTTGACCATGTTCGGATCCAGTGCTTTGGATTTCATGTCATCATTCCTCCTCTTTAGATTCATTTCGGAGGAAAACACCCGTGAATTATCACGTCCGTCCGTCTGTCCGTCCGTCCGTTCAAACGTAACAATGCCCAGACTCTGGAAATGTGAAACTGATTTTGAGGACTTAAAATTTCATCGAACCATTTTGTTTTGATTTATTTTAAGGGTCTAAATAAACTTTGTATTATGCGTTATTTTAAAGCTGTGTTTGTGAAGTTGCATGCCATATCTAAACTTTTAGCGACTGATCTGTAATATAATGTCTAAAGGTGGCAATAAATTGTTAAGAAACCATTTGCAAAATATGTGTGCAATATCTTCACGAAAATTATGTCATATGTTGTTAAACGTTATTCGTGTATGCCTGCTATTACCTTTACTCTTATTAAACAGAAAAAACAGTATTTTATGTTCATTTGTGGTGCATTTGCAATGGTGACCGTCACCTCAGGGATGTGGGTTTTTCTCCCCACTTTTACAATTTACATAATCTAAACTTAAGACAGTTTCAACCTCTCCTTGAAGACTCAAGAACTGCTTTATTGTTGTCAATATAATTACGTATTGGGCATTAATATTTTCTGTTTATATTACGCTGTTTTCGTATTGGTTTGAAGAGACTGCTATCCTAGCTTATTAATATATTCATTACTGACTATCCAATATAAAAGTGACATCTACTGCTATTATTCTATCCACTTGTGACCAGTTCAGTACAACGTGGCTGGTTCATGCACACAAGTTAAACCCCAGAACTATGTTCATACAACAGACATGTACACGGGAAGGAAGTCAAGAAGGACATTTTACAGAACACATAATGGAAGGCTACTCAACTACCGCTACGAAATAATGACCCTGTTTAGAAAATACCGGCAAAAAATCAGTACCTTGTTCCTGTTTAATCCTTGAGGCGAAAATAAATGTCAAGTCTAGAATATTTTCTTCGTTTATGAATTTCATTGTCACGTTTTTGTTTGATTATTTAATAGACGACGCTTTATCAACTGCATAATTATGTAACAGAATTATTGCAAACCCAGGTCGTGAAAGTGTCGGTCTACGGGTTGGACAGCCACAGTCAGATTACCGGGCAGGAGCCCCCCCCCCCTTTTTTTTTCTTCCCATTCTCTCTCTTTACTGGTTTGGAAAAAATTTCTTGGTCAGCGCATTGCCCTCCCATGCTGTGGGTGACCGTGCTTCTTTCCACGGGAAGTTGACCTCTCAATTTTAGGTCTGCCACGCGAAATTTGTATTACTATGTTCTTGGTCATAACTAGCGAAACATTGCACTTTATGGATAACATTATGCCGGAAATATTTGTATGGATGTTGTTTGTGTTACAAAGATGGAGGAGATGCAAATACTTTGAAGTTGTAGTATCTCTGGAAATTTTACGAAGGTGAGAATCTACGCTGTTTACAATTATGCACTTTAATATATATATATATATATATAAACTGTATTGATTTATAATTTTTATTGCTGTTGTACATAGATTTAAGTTTTTGTAGGCAAGTCGAAGTCAAATTATTTCTCGGATTCTTGTTGGTACATCTGAAAGAGTTTCCACAGATGTATGGACATAGTACGCAGCCATTATCGCAGGCATCCGCGCTCCTGCTTCGTATCCAAGAGAGCCCGGATTCGAATCTCGGCCGTCAGAATGGCTATCCTCACGGAGGATTTGGGTGATTTTCTTCTGATAATCTAGGAAACTAGCTGAGCAGTACACTAAATTGGACGCGATCCTTTGTTCGAAAACCTCCACAATTGTTTATACAGATATCTTGGTGTTGTGAATTTGAGATTCTCTCGGCGATGAAGATGTCTATGCTCTTCTTCTGGGCCGAAGATGAAGGCAGTATGTTCATCTGAAATGTTGGTATCTACCTACAATGAATTCTTCTCGGGCTACCAGCCGTGTAAAGGTGGTTTTTTTGGAGAAATCACCAACGTTTCGAGAACCATCTTTATACTGCAGTACCCTGAGGATCAGGACGAAGATGGTTCTCGAAACGTTGGTGTTTTCTCCATTAAACCACCCTACACGGCTGGTGGCCCGAGAAGAATTCATTATACTTAGTCGCCGTGAAAGTTTCAGATCATAAATCTACCTACAAGTCCACACAGCGTCACAACCCAGAAGTACATCATTAACATCCTGTTGTTGGATGTTGTGTAACCCGTTCAGCTGATAAAACGTCGTTATGTGGACCAAAATATATATCATGCCAGAAAGGAAGGAAGACGTTTGAAACCGTGAGCGCCACCAGAAATGGGGAATAATACAGACAGACGTATAAGAAGCAACGTGATACTAACTTAACGAACCTCTCGACTGGTGGAATTTCTTCTGTCTGTCCTGCTCATTCGCCGTCGCCCGCACCTTCTCGTGGTCGTGCAGAGCCAGCGTTGGAAACACGGCTGCGGCAGAAATATCAGTACTCTGAATTTTCGTCCACAAATCAGTTTATTGTAGCCGTATTAGAAGACCAGTTTCGTTGCTACGTCATTGACAGGAAGAAGCTTAGTAGAAGCTCAGGTCTGCCGCCTTCTACCATTACGTTATGCATACAGCTGTGAATTATGAACGCTAAGGACTGAACATCTAAGCCAGTTACAGCTAATAGGAACGAGAGAATTCATCTAATTTAATAAGGCGCTTAATTGGAGAAGGAGGGGGGTTGAGAAATAAAAGGTAAATATTTTTACATGTAAGTGAAATAATTTGCCAGCAGTTTAGTAAACTAATGTTCAGTAGCAATAAACATTGTACATTAAGCCTGTTTGACCCTTGGTGAAATAGGATAGTGAGTGGAGATCACTGTTCCGAAAACTTTCTTCACTCGTCCCACACCATAATTTGTCAGACACATGACGTTACATCATTAAATATCGCTCACAAAAAGGGCGTATGAAACTATACATGGCCACAGATATGCATATGTACTGCATGCAAATTGTCATCTTATAAGACTTTAGGTGTATGAAAACAAAACACAAGTTGGACAAAACTATCATTGATGGACATTGTGTGCTTTACGAATTATAATTACGAAAGATAAGATATTGTCTTATCTAATTATAATGTGCTAACATAAAATTTCTTATAAAAATAGAGAAGAGTTGGAGTTTCTTACAGTATAGCTAGAATATATGTAGACGTATGGCCAGACATAGCATTTAATAAATACAGCATTACGACAAGACAAGGATAAAGACCCATTCGTGACTTCAAATGCACATGAGTATGGCCAATCAGATACCTACAATTCGGTAGAAATAAACGTGAGAAACATTGAACTTGAAATATCTTCCTAATATTTAAAGGCAAACCAATGGGCTGATATCTTCGTGATCTAGACATTACCCAGACCTATCCTTGACCTGAAATTGACAAGTTTGTATGTGAAGGCAAACCTCCACATGCCATGGTCAGTTACATGCTTCGGTCGCTTTATCCTCGGAGAAAGTGCAGAAAATCTTAACCGATTTTTCTGGCAGGTGAATATTTTGAGAGTTATGACCAAAAATTATTTAAGTCCTTTTCGACGAGAAATCGTTCGACGAGTTACGC
>NW_019060000.1:686248-717090 GCF_000696155.1 Zootermopsis nevadensis | reverse complement strand
ATTCGGTCCCAGATCTCTACTGGAAGCAACACCCCGGCCTTCCAGCTCCCACAGACGTACATGCAGCTTTTGCGCATGCGTCATAGAACCTGAGTTTGAGAGTACAACCAACCCCCTACCATATTCGTTTAATTGATACGTATTTGAAAGGGTTTTCTCTCGAATCAGATGTCTCATTGGGCATAAACCTAGTTCAAAATTTTCTGTGTCAGAGAACAGCTGTTATCGGCGTGGGTAAATGCTGTCACAGGAAATGGAATGTTATTGGATCGTTGAACAAGGTTTAGCCTTAGTAACCTTTGTTCTAAGCACCACCATGAATTATTACAACCACGCCTATGCACTTCAGAAGCACGTCCAGAATATTTTCTGTGCCTGATTTCGCAGCCACGAACATAGTTGTAGACTGATATTGAGCTGTGTATTTGAACTTTAAGTACATATCGTCTCCGAATCCATTCTTTGCGATTTTGCACACCTCGTTGGCTCTGATGTTTAGAGATGTTATTGCAGAAGAAAATACGCATTCACATATAGTTGCAAACTGGTCATCCTATAGTTATCGCAATGCATAAAGTCGATAATTACTTTTGCTCTGTTTTGTTAAATATACGCCACATACAAATGTTTAAAATAACAATTTCATATCTTAATGAAATTCTATTATACGTTGTATATCGATATATTGCACGATGTGGGAGCTGTGTTGAATTCAGAAGAAACAATAAAATTAGCCTACATTCTGCCTACACCTCATGTGCAGTTTCGTTAGTAACAGTTCAGTACTTTTGAAGATAAAAATGTGGACGGCATGTGTAGCATTACGTCACTGATGTTTGATTTCAAAATACTAAATTGAGTACAGGTACTCTTGTAAACCACTAGACGACAGAAGATAATCTGGAATAAAAAAAACTAATTCATATTTAAACCCGAACAAAGTTGGTGTCTTTCGATTCGAGAATTTGATTATACTCGTGGCCAGTTTTCGTCTGTGTGTTTTTACGTAGTGTCAAAAACTGACCGCCTTTCCGCATGTTTTAGCTCCGAATGGATTTCGATTAAATTTGGCATTAGAGGTCTACACTAAAATTTGTCCAGTGTACAAAATTGTTATTCGTCCAGTATATCTCTTGCTTTGCGTGACACTAAACTCGAACTTTCTAATTTAAGAAAGTAATAAAACGGCATATCTTAATAAAAAAATATTTGTTTTACATATGTATAGACTTCATTTTGATTGCTTTCGAAATTTTTATGCAGTCCGGCACAACGTATTAAAGTCTCTTATGCTGGTCTTCTTTCAAGCTCTTGACGTTTTCGCTGCTGTTTTGAGATTATTTTCCGTGCGGTTGAAAGCTGGGTTCTGTAGGCTTCGCTCGTAGAGATTCCTCTCAAAAAGAACTGTGCAGTGAGACAGACAGGCATGGAGCCACGTAAATCCTTACGTGTTAACGTTAGAGGCGGCCCAAGGACACGTGTCTAATTTCCTCCGCTCTAATTACGTGTAGCCTTTCTGCTGCCTGTCGCTTTGTTCCACATTTTCTCACCACACGAGGCCTCGATAGAATGGAATGGCTGAATTACACAGCAACTCTCTTCCTTCCACTGAGAAACATGTATGAGGCAAGGGCGAAGCAAGTGGACTGATGATTATGAGTGGCTAATTGAAAAGGATAAGGAAGGTGTGGTCATTGAATATATTAAGGGACTGTATAACATTTACATAGAGACTAAGGAAACCCAAGAAAACTCTTGTTTAAGTTAGCTGATCTTTGGGTCATGAATAGTACGCGAAACCTCGATTTTCGGCCGATATATGGGTATCCTATGCAGTTGGCGAAGTGTTATTAAATAAATCGACAGATTAGAATAAATAATACCCAGTGAGTTCAGAAGTGCTGTTTCTTGAAAATCACCCATTTTCCTTGTACTTTTGATTTCTCCCACAGTTTATTTTTGTTCCCGTGGGCTTTAAAGTTGCTATGCTAGAAACCATCTTGTTCTTCACAACGTCATCCATCTGTTGCGTAAAATATTAATACATCATCGATCATTCTAGGAACCTTCATAAAGTTTTTATGATTGCGCCCGAACTGAATAAATGTTGGAGTTTCTTCCTATTTCAGGAAAGTTATTTGGAGGTCTTCTTCATCACGCAGTTTGATTAAAAATCAATAAATGTATAAATAATATTCTGATAATACTACACACATGTATGGATACTTATATTAAGTAATAATCGAATAAATACCTAAATAAATTAAAATAAATGTGTACATGAATTATCTCAACAAATATATGTGTATGTAAATGAATGAATGAATAAGTAAACAAATTATTAACAAATTAAGGAAGTAAGAAATGAAACTGACTGAGTAAATAAGTACTAGTAAGTAGTAATTCGTCGCTTCGAAGCGGTTTTGGACTTTGTTTTCAAATACCTGCAATTTTGAACAGAATGGAAGCCATTTTGACTCATTGATTGGGAAGGGGGGACTGAGTGGGCTTCGACCCTTTCAGCTGCTGTGCAGAGTTTCAATGTCACCTAGAACGACCGCTTCGTCAGTTTGAACATACAAATAAAGCAGATTCTGACTAAAACGACAAGCAATTATCGACTGCAGTGTGATTACTAACTTCTACTGTCCTTGCCGAAGAGGGCTTCTGTGTTAATGGTGGAAGTCTAAGCTGACCCTTCTTACTGTACTTCTTTACTCTTAGTTTTTATTTCTCTCTTCATGTATATCAAATAAACATGGTAATTTTGGAAACGACGTAACCCGCTAATTAGGCCACGCCTCTTTTTCATACGACAGGACAGACAGGAACTCTAAATTAACGAAGTACTTGCACGGATAAGTTATACAATTCAAGCATGAAATTGATTGGCGTTAGTTTTGATCAGTTGCGTCCAGTATTTCACTTGTCGCATTCGATGCCGTATCCATATTTGCACTACTTACATACGTACCGTTAACAAAGTTTACTCAGGAGTGACGGGAAGTCAGCATCAGCATGTGGAATGGAATATTAGCAGACGTGCTGTGTCGCCGTGATCGTGCGGCAACTTCTCCGCCACTACTCTTCGGCGGGTCTGCATTCTTTTCATGTTCAGGCGTTTGTTTCTTCGAAACAAATTCGTTAACGATTATTCAGTTTTAACGTTACGAGATAGTGTCGTCTGAACTGAGTAATATTTTTTGTAAAGACTTGGATCAGCTTTTCTAGGTATAAGCTTTTCTACATCTGTTGCAAACGTAGACGACTGAAACTATAATTTTTCTTATATATGACACTATAGAATTCTACAAGGAAGGCACCCAAAGCTTGATGTCTCAAAGGGTTGAATTTCTCATTTCTTACAGTGGCTTATTTGTGGTCAGGGCAAATATTTCTCTGTTAATTGTCTTTCAGCAGTTGTCTCTTATGCCTCTGTAATAACATTAACTGACTTGTTAATCATATGTGGTCATGTATTACCTTAAACTAGGAGCCTTTTAATGATTTCATTCAACATGTCTCGTCATAACCAATAATTATGTTCTTTTGTTAATAACCAAGTTTATTATAAAGTTATAACCACGTGCCATACATTCAGAATAATTGCTATTAAAATAACAGTGTTCTGCAAGTTAAAGAAAGAAAACTTTGGTTTCGGTATAAAAGTATAATTTCAAAATCAATTGATTCTGTATGACCAAGGGTTCTAGAGTTAAGGATTTAAATATTTCTAAAATGATACATATATTGAGGCAAATAATATCTTATGAAATACATTTAACAAACCTTTATTATGCATTTATAGCATTTTCACTTAACCTATTTTATCTACAATAGAAGGCATTGCAAATTAGGCAACAGCTGAATTCTTATTTTGTGCTATCACAATTCTTTCACATAACAGGTTTTGTGTAATTGTGAGATAACATTTAAAACTGAAATAAACTGAAAGCAATAACCAGTACCATCGTATAAATACTCTCGCCAAGTACAAGGTTCACTGTGATTAGCTTCATGAGAAACCGAATAACATAGACGGTGCAGTCTTTTGCCTTACAATAAGTCACTCAACAGATAACTCATATGTAACAGATGTTAGACATTAAGTATATCAATCCTCCCTCACAATAACACAAAAGTTTTAATTCCATTTTGAATCTCAATAATACACATAGGCTGGCTAACAGGCCTTTTTTTGTTCTTTTATTCATTAAAAAATCTGAAAGAGAAACTTCCCAGTTAACATCTTGTTTCCCTCAGTTTGGAAGGCCCCCTTATGAGTCTTAATGGTTGTCTCTCATAAGGTCACCCACCAATCAACTTGCTCTTTATAAAAGTCATCAGAATTTTAACCAAGGGCAGGTCCAGTTATAAGGTCCATAAAAAACATGTAAAACTGTCCCACTATATGTCATGTAGGCGCTTGGGGGGAGAGGAGGTACAGCTCCTACTCATTCTTGACCTTGGCACTGAATGGGGGTGAGTGGTCAGCATCACGCTCTGGCCGTGCTTTACCCCCAGGAAAGGACTCTGGTACCCATTGGAAAGGAGGCTGGGTGGGACCCAGAACCAGTCTGGATGCAGAGGCTAGAGGGAAAAATCCTCTGCCCCCATCGGGGATCGAACCCCGGTCGTCCAGCCTGTAGCTAGTCACTATACTGACTGAGCTATCCCAGCTCTAACTATATAGAAAATCAATGATTAATTATAACATTTTGTGCATAGTCTTACAAATGAAATCAGTTGAAACTCTGATGAAAACACAGTTCAAAACCTTATATATAATTTATTTTTGAAACTATGAGATATCGGGCACCTATTTGAAGGATTCATGTTTCTCCCTTTATATTTGTTATTTTTCTTTATTTGTAGTTAATATTGCCTTAATTATCCCTCATTTCATGTATTCGTTTAATTTGAATTGGTTTATTCTGTGTTCTCCTTGGTCATGGTTAATCATACACTGCTTACAATTTCCACTTTTGGATTGCTTTGTTAGCATACTCCAGAATACTAGCTGCTGTCTCCTACGTAGGCTGCAAATGAGTTTTTACTTACATAAGGCATTTTTCATTACACTGTTATGATGATCAAACAGAAGTATTAATTCCTTTAAACAATATTATCGCTTCCATTGTATTGGATTTCTCTGCTGTTTTGATTCTGTAAGTTCCCCAACAACGTGTTTTGTAAATTTCATTAATGCCATGAGTAAAAATCATGAAATATGTCTCCTTGGGTTTGTCTGTACAAATATAATAGAAACACTAACAGTAATTTTCCAGCCATCTCTGTTAATGATTGCTTACGCTTTACTTTATCAAATAGCTGCCATAATTTTTACTTTCTTCATCAAAGTATCAAATTATTCTTATACAAAATATTAAATTAAACAATTCCTAACTTCAGAACCATTATTTTTCTTCTGATGAGACAATTATTTCCATATATTTGTTTCAATCATGATACTGACGTAACACTATATTCCAGTCCAGTTCATGAATACACAAACATATTACATTGCTCGTACATAATTAACTTTTCGTTTTATGATGATATTTGTAAAGCAAAGCTGTTCCTGGTGCAAGCCATGAAGGAGTAGAGAAGAGTAAAGTAGGTATTTTTACCAGTGACTTTTGAAGAAATAAAAGGTTGCAGGTCATGTTCAGTTTTAAATACCATTTTGAGGTTGATGTTTAAAAAATACATACATGGTTACATATAAACATTTAGGTACAGGATTCCATTTCTAAGGACATGTGGAAGAAATTTCTACTTGGAATGAAACTTGGTGTTGTTTTAAATATGGTTAATTCTGGAATTTTTTGTGTTTGCTTCAATATCAATGATATAGGCCAAGTATTGACGTGTGTGGTTTTTTCACTAAGAACAGCTATGAAAACAGATTGGAGTAGCAGCATATGTTCCTCTGACTGTGTAATGTGTTTCATAATGGGGAACTTGGTTTTGCAGTCTTCTGCGTCTGCGAAGATGTCAAAAAGCACACAGGATGTAGTATGTCTGTTCTCCGTTGCACCACTGAACACGTGAAAAGCAAGTAGAAAGGCAGGAGGAAGCGGAAACATTGTCGTCCTCTTGATGCTCACATTTGTGGCTAGGCAACAACTTTGTGCATGTTTTGAAGTTAAACTGAAACAAGACAGAAAGAGAAAATGGCATAGTTTTAAACACATCTGTTGTTACTATAAGTGTTATTAAAATATAAAATACCCAATCACATAATGAAGAGATTCATAATTTGTAGGCCTGCTGTTCACCAAATATTATTAGGGTGAAATCAGATGAAAATGAGATGGATGGAGCATAGAGACAAGGAATGCCTGTCTAGACCCTTTCTTTCGCTTTCCTGTCTCTTCTGGTGATTGTCAGAGTAATGCATTTACATTCGCTACAACCTCCCCACTCCAAACACGGACTCACCGTTCATAATTATCTTCCTATATCGACACTACACAACCTTGCATTGAACGTAGTTTTGTGTGTTAACCACGTGCCAGTAGCTAACGAAGAGAAGTTCAGGAATGATTCTAAATATGTTTCCTATACAGAAAGTTTTACTTACAATTGAGGACGCCCTTCGCCTTGCCGAGGACGGATGCTGACGTCTGGTCTTTGGTGTCGGCCACCTTCTGCGTCGTCTCCTTCACCACTTGCCCCACCTGCTCTCTCTTTTCATCGATGAATTTGTCCGCTTCTTTCAGCTTTGTGTCCACAGCTGCACTTGCCTGGTCGATGGTACCGTCCACAGTCTTCTCTACCTTGCCGAATTCCTCGTCCAAAGCGTCGATTGCCGTGTGCTTGGCGTCCATCGCCCCACCGACAGCCGCGGTTTCAAGCTCTGACTTGGTTGACCATATGGCATCTCCAGTCTTCTTGGCCTGTTCCTCCAGCATCTCACTCGCCAACTGCTTCTTTTGAGTCGCTATGTCCTCGACATCAGTTTTCTTCTTTTCAAACAACTGCTCCGCCTTCGATCCCAAGTTCTTGAAAGCTGAAATGTAATAATTATATTTCTTATTCAGATAGTTATGTCAGAAGCGAAATGTATAACTAAGTATAGATAATGAATTGCTGTTTGCTAAAGAATCAGCAACGCCGTGCTTTGTATTTTCGGTTTTGTATGGTTCTCAGAGTGAAAAGAGGTTATGCCCTTAACAGTGCTGATCAGCTGGTCTCAAAATGGAGTAGTGTTATGTTTTCTTTGAGGTACGGACCGAATTCTTAAGTGTTATTTCTATTAACATCGGCTTCAAAGCCAATGCACATTCAGTGTCTGTACGCATGCCTTCAGGACAGACCCGTTCGTTTTGGAGTTATTTTTAATCCGCTACGGATGACATCTAACTACCAAGTTACTTCTGGCGTCATAAAGTAGAATATTCAGGAGTGATGTTATCCGCCATGAAAAAGTAGTTGTCCCCGTTCCGTATAGCGGGCATGTAATTAAATAAATTACACATTGTTCAGAAAAATTTACTTTACCACTTGAAACTGTTCTTCAAAAGCTCTCGCTCCACAAGATTAGTTCTTATTGGAAGGAATGTAACATATTTTCTATCATTAGAGTCCTTTTGAAAAAATGTTATGATATTAATGAATTTACTTCTAAATGTGAAAATATCTTGGAAACGTTTATTTTCTCTCAGACAAACAACTGCAGCGAACTAGCCTGTGAACTTTTGTATCGGGATACGTCATAAACATATATAAGGATTCTGTTTGAAATAATGCGTATGATTCAAACAGATTCAAACATGGCAGCTAGCCGTAATAAGTCTCCTCAGAGCGTCTTGCTTCTTCCCTGGCGTGTGTGTGTGTGTGTGTGGAATGCAGTTCGTGTCCGAGGTTTCCTTTCATCCTAGCCGAACCTGCGTTCTATGAAAAGAATGTGTTTTGCATTAATGCCGAGTACCCAGAACGTTATGAAAGCTACGGTGCTCAAGGTTGCAATTGATTATCTTCTGCGTAGTCAGGTTGACAGCATCTGAAATGCAGAATGTTTTAATGCGAATCACGTCTACCAACTAATCCTTAAGGGCTCCACAGACGACCAGTTAAAATGTGCTGTTAAACTGTGCTAAATAAACGCACAAATTAACTGAACTGAGCATTAATTGTGCAGTTTTCTCCATTATTCAAGCCTATTTCGTTCTTGGCAAAGAACATCGTTGTAGTTTCCAAATCCGACGTTTCGTAAGCTAGATCTGTTTCCGTCATCAAACAGTAGTGGAGGGGTTGCTACGCTGATGAAGCCGGTGGATGGGGATTTTTCGATTCATATCTGACGCAGGTTGCTTCACGTGATATCGGTTTGTAAGCTTTCTTAGTTCAAAGACGGTCAGAGATTGGTGTTAGTGTTACTGTATGGGCGTTGGCAGGATTTCAAGGATAGTCTTCATTACGCATGGTTGTGTCGCAGTATCTGTGGTCCAGGGAGATACTATGTAATGAGCAATGTATGAGTTGGCCTCTGCGTCATTACATTGGGCCCATTTTATGAAGCAGTGATTAACATTATTATTGCATGAGAGGACTATACTATTATTAGTGATGTATCACTAATGCCGATACATCTTTTATACATGTTTCTAGAAGATCTTACTTGTAAATCAAATGTAAAACAGACATATGCGTCTGACGAAAACCACGTTAGAGCGCGTTAAGAGTAACTGATATCCCGGCCGATTTTAGACCTTCGGACGTACTGAATAGTAACACTAATTGAGTTTAACAGGAGATTTATCTGTAATGTTTATTTTATCCATCGTTTTTAAATAACGTTAGGATATTATTGTGACAAGGAAGATATACGCTTATTTCGTCTTGTCACGACATAATTTGGTGCTACATAACCTCAGAAGTTGACAGAACATCATGATATAGCTTCGTTAAAAAGAATTTTTCCATATCTTCATATAATTAGGATATGAGGATAGCTTTGAAGACAGTGTTAGTTAGTTCTCGGTGGTCTGGAAGTTCGATTTGAATTTACAGGAGTTATATCTTCGACTGTTATGAACCAAGGTGAAATTTCCCCGATGAGTTTTGATTTAGACCCTCAACAATTATATCACTGAAGTCCATTAAGTAATTTAGGAGATTAAACATTTGAACGGTCGGACATCTCGACCTCTCTATTCTGTGTTCTTTTTATGCACTCTGTGGAAAGAGCTCATGAGAAAAACAAATACGACTATGACACATGAAAAATTTGTATATTAAAACATTGGTGCTAGAGATTACACAAGTTTAAAATCCATCTGTAGAATTAAAGACCTTGATTCCTGGCCAGCATTGATTATTTTTAATACCACACAGCGCGCTGCTGTGCTTTCAGACGGACGATGATCACACAAGCTAGGCATGCATGCTGGCGCTGGACTGGTGAAGAGCATTGCAACACACTTCGTCTATCCAGTACGGCACTCGCAACTAAACGTTTTCTACGATATCCTCAAATGGTCTTCGAATGTGAGGAAAAATGGTTTTGAGATTTCAAACAGTCTAAGAGGTGTTGAAACATAAACTCACAGATTGCCGGTGACATTCATATTGTTCAGTGTACGAATAAATATGTTATGTTCCTACGCGCATAACCCAAAACAATATTTTACTTTAGCTACAGAGCTACAAATGTTATACAAGTCATTGTCATCAAATGGGAAAGTATATAAGGAATTAGTGCTGTGGCCATGTCACTGTTTTTTACAGTCCATGTTCAAAATTTACTTGTTTTTTTTAAGATTCATTTCAATAAAACTGTTATCATCATACTCGTACATTAAATAAAATTAATGTTTCTCATTTTTTCTACTACGCAAGATGCCCACTTTAGTATTTTTAAGGTTCAGAATTATGAACTACAAAAGTGGGATATTTATTATATGCTATTAATATCAAAATTTATGGATGTCGGCCATTTCGTTCAAAAGTAATTACTGATACGCATAGAGGCGTGATGATACTATTGGATATTACATTCCAGTTTTATAAATCAACAGGAGCAGTGTAATAATATAATACTATAAATATTTCTAGTTCAGAAAGTTCTGTTTCTGTAACTTTCTTAGCATTCTTAACCAAATACAATCATAACCACTAAATACGACATGATAAAATGTGTTGGAGATCGGGAAAACACGAGATAAACATGAATGTTTGGTAGAAAAAGCTCAGTAGACAAAATAACGTCGAAGGCATAGCATAATATTCAAAAGTATTCTGCGGAAACTGGTTTAAATGTGTCAGTTAAATTTACGTGATACAAGTTTAGAAACTATTGGTGGTCTGTTTTGAGCACGGTCGTCAGCCTTAAGGTTTCAAAAAAGCAGGAAATTTCAGCTGGTTACTAACTTAATAAAATGAAATATGAGGTTTCCACTACGATGAAAATTTTTATTGTGGCTTTTTGGATGCTACAGTGAAGTATATCCTCAGAAATAGCACACTATATATAGTGTTAGTTTGTTAAATCTGAGAAGTACAAGCAATTCCTCTAATTCAACAAGGCTATTCAAAGCAGTTCGCTAAGTATGGGATACAACGCACCTGCTAGTATGCACTGGCCAACTTTATTTTAATGTCGTATATCGTGTGCAGGATTCACAAATGGGGCATTCACAAAGTTGTCTAATAGAAGCCTCTGTATTTGCAATGAAGTTGCTGAAGGAAAGCCCGTCAAGGAAGTTTAAAAAAATTCTTGTGACAAACTATATTTTCTTATCATTATGACAATTCCAGTTCCAATTTGGCATACATGTGTGTATGTGAATGGGAAGTCGGGTCAACGAAGAAAACACGAGATCAGATTTACTACGCCTGCAGTATATCTGCAATTACATTGCGATTCAAGGTGAACAAGACTTCCCTCCTACATGCCATTCTTGTTTCATGTACGACTGTCGGGATGTACAAGCATTTGTAGAGACTCTGACTTCCTTTGTTTAGCAGAATAATACCTCAACGAGAGATGTTTTCTTTTTGATTTAAAGATTTAAAGTTCCGACGGTGGTGAAATGTCGAGTATAGTCTTCCAGGTTCAGACGCCACGTGACCTTGGGCTGAACAGTTTCACTGTGCTGTGTTCAAAAATGGTTAATTAGCTATCGATTATCACATAGACTGAACATCAGGGGCGAATGCTCCGGTCTGGCTGTAGTGCATTGCCAGACCACAAAAACTGGATGAATGTACAAAATCTTACCATTTCAGAAGAGCTGCATATTATTATTGTTCCATATATTCACCACTTTATAGGGTACTTCCTTCTATGTACCCGAGACAAACCTTGCCCCTGAGGTACATAGTGCAGCAGCTATTTCCGAAATGCATTTTGTTTTTAATATTTCTTACGTGTATTATATAGTTTTATTGTGAGTTATGACTTTATATTTTACAACAGCGTCTTTCGAATTATTATTATTGAAATACAATAACGTTGTGGTGCGATTGTTGGGGGGGTTTAATATTTCATTTCTGCACGACCTGACTTCTAGACCACGATTCGCCAGCACTGAACATACCGTAATTCATAAGAACTGAATTATCAGTTATTAAATTGGCATATCCTAAACCCTGTTTGGTGTTTAAAGGCATTAACACACACAAATACAAAGTCCAATTCTAAGCGAGCTCCACAATACAATCTTATATCAAATTTTGACTTTAGTAAATGAATTTTTCATATACGTGTCCCAAGGCCTGATAAATTTACACCAAAATCTAGATTTTTAATAATTTTTCTTTGTTTCTTGTGATCAAAACACTCTCTACACTGTGAATGAGGGGTTGAACATGCAATATAAGGTCTTGGTATTAACAGAACCAATTTTAGTAATGTCCCTGGTCGGAATGAACTTATTTCGACCACAGTCTGTCTACTCCTGCCTTGGTCCTTCCTGAGAATCACTAGGGAAGTGCCTTGAAATAGGCCACGACCACTTCTTTCTAAAAGCCAAAAATCAAAGGAACGATTTTATAAATTTGACGAATTAAAAAACTTTCTAGGTGACACTGATCATGTCGCCTGTGACAAACTTTTAAGAAGTGTATGGAATTTCTTGTTGTGGTTGATCAACGGTTGTGACGCTTCAATTAATCAGGTCACACAAGGTGAAAGGAAACTCTCATATTTACAATATAAATTTTGATTTTGATGTAATACAGAGTTTAAACGTATATTTCAAATCTAGGCGTGGAAAAACTACTGAAGTTGTCATCACTCCGATCACAATAAAAAATATAGTATTTCTGACGCCTGAAATATTAATAAAGCGAAATACTTGTACATACCTCCGCCGAAACCTCCAAACATGGTACTTGGTGTTTGAATTGGATTTAAATTCCGATTAAAGGAGCGTCAAGTCCCTGTTACAACCAATCCGTCTTAAATGTGTCTACAAACACTAGATTCTTTTCCGCAGTGTCGTATGGTAATTGCAGCCAACAAACGCTTCTCACGCGAAGAGAACACACCTCTGCGCATGCGCGATATCGATTCTACGTCAGAAAATTGCTAGTAAGGTCAACGTAGTGTACGAATGTGCAGAATGGGCTCCAGTAATTGGGGTCGTACAAACGCAATCAAATAAACTGACACGCTCTACGTTGAAGACAATTTCTCTACTGTCGACACTGATAGAGAAAGAAATGTGTTGATATCGTTGAAGGCACTATTCGTTTTCATCTCTGATACGTTGTTATTTAATGACCCATTTTCGATAAGCTCGCAAGGATGTGAAAGGAAGCGATCATGGCCTATTTTAAAGGACTGTACCAGAATACTAGAAATCATGGATACTAATTACTACACAGTGACACTTGGTACTGTTTGTTCTGAACATTATCAGTATACAAGTAAATGTCACTGTGTATTTGTATCGTAATAAAAAAAACATAAGCTGCATTAGATACTAGTAGGTAGAATGGTCTAGAAGTAAATGCAGAAAAATCAAGTTATTTATGCTCATCATCAGAATCCTAGACCAAATCACAACTTGAAAATAGGTAATATATATATATGGCAAAGTTAAAATATTTGGGAATGATAGGAAATAATAAGAATTGGGTTCACAAAGAGAGTAACAAGAGATATTTTGGGAATGCTTGCTACCATTGAGTTCAGAACACAATCTTACCATCAGTTATCTAAAACTGTAAAGATTAAAATATATAAAACTCAATATTTATCTTTAGTTATGCATGACTGTGAAACTTTATCTCCCACATTAAGGGAAAAACACAGGCTTATCGTGTTTGAAAACAGTGTGATGAAGCAATATTTGGACCTAAGAAGGGTGAATTGATTTGAAGCAGGAGAAAACTGCATGAGGAGCTTCACAATTTGTAGTCTTCTCCAAATATTATTAGGATGATCTAATTGAAGAGGATGAGAGACAGATCATGTATCACATATGGGAGAGATGTAAAATAAATACAAAATTATGGTTACAAAACCTGAAGGGAGGGCCTAGTAATAGATGGGAGGTTAATATTAAAGTAGATTTTAAAGAAATTTTGTGGAAGGCTGTGGACTGGATTCATCTGGCTCAGGACAGGGACCACTGATGAACTTTCATACAGTCAGTAATGAACCTTCATGTTCCATATATGTTGAGGATTTTCTTGACTGTATGATTCTTCTTCCATCCTATTTCCATGATGCAGACAGAGGAATGGAAAGAAAAGATTAGGGATTGTAAGTCAGATGATATTCATGGCACTGATAAGCTGATACATATCTACATATTCAAGACTAACTGACAAGCTCAATAAGGAGAAATTAGTTAGGAATATATGAAATTACAAGGTACTATATTTATATCAGAATTGTATTATGTATTGTGTTTCCATAAGTGTGTCACAACATAAATTCTACAGCTGTCAGAAATTCAAATACAAAATACACTCTTTGAATACTTGCAAACAACTCTTGAACTCAAACACTGCATAACAGTGACTTTAAAAAGAGAATCCTTTATATATCACATCTCCCCAAATAGGAAACAAAGAAAATGAGCAAAATATTATAATACATGCTACCAAATATCATATACGAGTATATTAGGATCTAGGATCCATTATTCCAGAGATTTTCAATTTTAATGGCAATAGTCACAAACAAAAAAGACACATTGTGGCTACATTTAATTTTAACTAACATTTTGTTGCAGAAATTACAAAATATACAAGGCAATTCAATTACTAGACATGTAAAAATTCATATTTTTCAGGACATGCAATAAATTAACATATTCCAACACTGGGGTGAAAATTAGCGCCTTAAAACTAGTTACGTGAGATTATTTCGTACTGCTCAAGTACTGCTCGAGTATCATTGATTACAAAGTCAGATCCCCACTTATGATAACAAGAGATTATAATAATAGTTAACAGATTACGGTTACAGACTGCATATGAATATACAAAGGAAAGTCAAATACAAGATATGTCCTCCACACAGATTCATGGTTTCAGATTCGTTTTTTGGCGTTACGACATATTTTCCAGTTGTCATCAGCATCTTAATTTATTTGGGGAAATAAATTATATCAGATCATAAAATGCATCTACATGACAAACTATGCTACTGTCACATTATGCAGGAGGAAATCCTGAACAAGGAAGCATGAATGTACTATCCCAACAGAAATTTAAATTCAAGGGAATGTGCAAAAGGCAAGTGTTTGTAGTTTAATAGGGTTTAGCTATCAGCAGAGTGCAGCATATTTCATCTGATAGAAGCTAAACTTAACAATACACTAGGCTTACACAGTTAGATAAACCCTGAAAGAAGGTTTCAAATATCTCACGACCAGGAAAATACAACATACTAACAACAAAAGCACTTAATACCTGACATAGCTTCAGTATTACAAAGGTTATTTTTTAAATTTGTTACAGAGAAGTCCTTACTGAAAGAACAACTGAAACATTAGTCAGACTCCAGTGTACCTGTTTCAAATGGTGAGAAACCTTAGAAACCCATAAGCATCCATTTACAATATCAAAAGGAAGAAACCAGAGTAGGGTAAAAAGCAAAAGTTGCCTCTGGGCTTTACAAACAACCTTTACCTTCTTATGACATACACACAGCAATATACAGCATTATATAGGAATCTGGGTGGGCATCAGGAGCTTCTTGGATGTACAACCAACTCTGGCTGTCATATCTACAGCCCACTATTTTACATTCTATGATCACACAGTTCATCAATAGATCAACTTTTTTGTTTCTGAATGCTGAGAAATTTCCATTGCTGCATGTACTTCATTACTTTTAACATGAGTAACATGAGTATTTCAAATTAAAGTAAATTCACAATGTGAAGGTATAATTATGTGTTTTCAACATTGGAAAAATCATTCAAACTGTGCGAGTCAGTATTTTTCTCACACAATAAGCCTGCAGTTTTAATATTTTTAGCACTCGATGTGCTTTCTGTCTCACTGCTATCAATATCCTTGTCTTTTGACAAGCTTGAGGAATCACTGTTATTAGAATCCTCTTCTTGGGCAGCATTCAAAATGCATTCATGGTAAATTTTCTCAGATCTGGAAATGTATTTGTACGCAGGGCCATGGCAATACAAACATGGTAGACTTTCATGTGGTGTTCTCAAAAAATGGTTTCTTATGGCAGCAACAGTATTTACAATACTTTCTTCACATTGTATGCAATATGCAACTTCATCACTTGATGTTAACCTAGATGGTTCTTGCTGACTTGATTTGTTTAACAAACGTGGATGGACAGCATCCACTGTCACAGTGTCCTCTGGCACTGCTTCTTTAGACTTACTATTCTGTTTCTCCATTCCATTACTGCCATATGGTTCTATTGCAGGAAATCCTTTTATTTTGAACACACCTATTACACCGTTTCATAACCTACAACACAAGAAAACTGTTTCAAATGTTTGACTCTGTAGACAATTTCGTCTGCCTGCTGTCATTTTAAAAATAGTTTGCGTCCTTACAATCAGTCATGTAATATGGAATTATTTTCTGGGGAAGCTCAACAGACAGCAAAAATGTATTTCAAATTCAAAAGAAAATCATTAGAACAATGGCAGGTAAAAGAAAAGGAGCTTACTATACTGGAATTAAATTATTCAATAATATTCCCCCACTATAGAAGGTCTGAATCCCAATACAAAATTTAAGCCTGCACTAAAAGAGAATCTTCTACCTCACTCCTACCATAGAAGAATTTACCTCAATCAAATATTCAGTTTATAAACACATGTAAGCAATAGTGGGTATGCTTTCATAATTATTTTGGGGGTAATACTGTAGCTGAATTTAAATTACTGTTATAATTATTTATTTTATATTCGTATTAGAAACAAGTATTGCATTTGATGTTCTACAGCCTTGGCTTGGGCCTTTAAAGGATCTATGGAATGTAAATAAATTCTATTCTATTCAACTTTCAAAAGGTAAAGTTATCCCTCTGCCTAAACAGTTCTGAACTTAATTACTAAAACTCTTACCACTTCTGAACCATCAGACTACTGTGTAATACAGAAAAAGATTCCAACATGTTGAAATACCTTACGTCACATATGAAAAAATTTCGTCCAAAAAGTCAAACTAGCAGACAGAAAGGTTACATATTACATATATGATATTCTCTGGCACGTATACCTTAGATGACATAAAGAAAGTGCTTTTACAGAGTGCTTCTAAAGATTGCTGTATTCTCACTGACAGACCTTCACAGTAGTACCAATAATAATAATAATAATGTACCCCATAATTACAGGTACGGGTAATTTTAACATTGGCAATCAGCGGCAATAAATATGTTACTTGTTAGGTATTTTATTATTTGTTTCTTCTGCGTCTTACAATGGCATAATTGTAGATTCCCCAGATTTATTGATGAAGAGACTAAACTCATATTTTAAGATATTCACTTTTATGGCTTCTCATATATTATGCAAAAATTGCCTATAGGCAGAATTTTGATTTGATTTTGCGCCTTGGCCCCGTCGACACGTGTCAGGAAGATGCTGTTTAGTTTTAAGGCTTCACCTTTATCTGAATTATTTTGATTTGTTAGGTTGGTTCAAGTGTTAGCTTAGGTTAGGTTAGGTTATGTGAAGTTAGAGATTTTTGCGGTGAGGAAGAGACGATTGATCAGGGGTGGAGGGTTTGTATTAATTGTGTTGTCTCGGGTAACACTTTGAAAAACTAAAAATAAGAAGTCTTCTTACTTCCGTGGTTTAGTGTTACTCCATAGAGTGGAACAAAACCAACCAGGTAAAATGCTTAGTTTGCCAGCCAGGCGTTGTTACTGTTCTTACGCTCACAGCTATCGTAAAGTCTCGACTGGCCAATAATAACTTACCTGTATTTGTATTTCCCCTATTTTCATATGCATTGTTTTGTCATTTCAGTCATTGGTTTATATATTTTCCCTTTTCTATTTAATTGCCTTGCTTGTTCCTACCCATCCTCATTCCACATATGGTATTTTATTGCCTTCTTTCACCTGCTCTTTTTGTGTGGTGCTTAATCATTGACCTGATGAGGGAGGCAGTGAACATTTCTTAAAACATCAGTTAGTTTTTATGAGACTACACATTCCAACATCGCAGAATACAGTAATTTTCATACTCACTGTCATGAGTGTCTGAGATCTCACATTATTTGAAGTTTAAGTTTATCAGAGTGTTGAGTATGACAGTGTTGTTTTATGAGTTTTGACATGATGTAGATTTGTAGGTAGACACCAACCAGCATTGTAGAGAAACATACCATCTTTATCTTCAGGGCTTCCAGTGAATCCACATGGTGTCAAAACCCAGAAGAACAACATTGTCACATTGTATTGTCTGTTTAAGGTAATATAGAATTCTTCATTTGCATGTCTTGTTGATATGTTTTGCCTCATAACACAATGTCAGCAGTTTTGGTCAGCACATCACACAAGTAAACTTGTGCCCAAGAGACATCTGTTTAACATTAAAATATTTTCTTTAATTAAATTTAACTCTGCTGGCCACAGTGGCCATGCGGTCTGAGGCATGGACCTCGTGCGCCTGGCCGCTGGGACTGTGGGTTCGAGTCCCACTCAAGGCATGGATGTTTGTCCGTGTCTTTCTGTGTTTGTATAGGTAGAGGCCTTGTGTCGGGCTGATCACTCATCCAAGGAGTTCTACCATTGTCCAAACAGATCAAGAAAATGAATAAATAAACCTCAACACCTATGGGTAAAAGAGGATAAAGAGAAAGAAAGAAAGAAATTTAACTCTTGTTGTCTAGAAATATGGTGAAATTTACATTTGTTTATGTCATAGTGAAAGTTTAGATCAAAGCTTGAGAGTATTTGTCATATTGTTACATTCATCTGTCCAGCAAATAATGTCTCCAGACAGTGTGATTATCTTGTGATATATTGCACCAGAAATTACTGGTAAGAGATTTTTACAAGGGAACCACAAAACTCTTTTTCCAGCTTCTACATTTTTGGTTTATAATATAATTTAAAAATCTGTCTTGGAGTTGACTTATGGAAGCATCAGATTTGACTCACAGAAAATGTTTTGGGTTTATATTTTATCATTGTTCTGAGATCATCTTTTGTACTGAAATTGTTCTTCCCACAGTAGCAGAGCCATCATTTTAAATACTTTGTCTCAGTACATACTTGTACAGAATTACATTAGCAGTATAAAATATCACTAGCTGCAAAACTTTGAACTCATCCAGGAACGCTTGAAGTTTGCATTTAAATTGTTAGAGTAGGACACTGGCTACAGTGCAGTGCAGAAATGTCTCAGGTGAAAACCAGTAATTGTTCTTTTATCTGAGGGGAATCAGTAACTTTATTGCTGCTGTATGAGCTTCCACCATACATTGGACTGTTCAGCTTGGACAAGATTGAACATGTTTATTCTCTTTGCAGGTCTTTGTTACCAGGGATACAATGCTGTCAGTGAAGAGACTTCCAAACTGCAGCTGGAGCAAGGAGCATAGAAGGTATTCATACCTGTACTTGTACATTATAACTATGCAGTATACCTGATGTAAATATGTCTCTTTCATAGAAGCCATTTGTGGGGTGTGTTATTCACAATTTTTTTTAGTATTTGTATTTCCAACACACAGCACAGTAATACGTAGATTATAATTTACAGTTGTATAAAGCATTATATAGCTGTTACAATTTGTTAACAGTAATGGAGACACTTTTGGTGATGAATGTGCAGTTCCAAGCATTGAAATGAGCTGACTGGGGATAGAGTTTTGGGGCCTTTGATTACTTTGCCTTTTTGTGCATCGTCTGTGAGGGATAGCAGTGATTGAGGTGTGTGTCTGGAGGACTGTTGTATTTGGGTTAGGGAACTCAGAATCAGAGCATTCAGTTTGATAACTGTAGAGACAGTTTCTGAAAGATATAGATTTAAAGAGCATGGACTACTTATTGCAAAACAGTAATAGGAAGCCCATAATTTACAGTTCTGTTTTCCTGAATGCAATAATTATTCTTGTGTTGATAGTGATGGAGAGGCATCTTTGAAGAAATTGCTGTTCCTAGTGACAAAGTGAAGCATCTAGGAAGTCCATCCGCTGGACATGGTCTGCAGGGTGACCAACTTAAGACTGGATAAGAAGCACCTAGACATTATCTCCCATCATTGCGTACAAAGTACAAGAAGCTCCTGCAGTAGAGGTACGTAATTTCAGATTCTGTTATGGATAATGTTGCTTGGAAATACGGAGTCACAGGACTGTTTGAATCATTGAATAGTAGACTTTGTGAAGGATTTTAAGTTTATTTGTAGAGAAAGGTGCTATTAATTTTATCATATTTGTCCATTTGATTTTGTCCAGGCTTGGTATAGTTGACTGCTAACTCTTGTCAAGTCCTTTTGTTTTGTTTTATAGACCACTAAATTTTATCAAGCCCCTTTATTTAATCTTATTATTAATTATGAGCGCAAATGAAGTTTCATTCCTTTGCAGTAACTTGACACAAGGCTAAGTATTGTCTGTTACTTAGGAGAAAAGATTTGACCTTGGAAGTGTGGGTGATTGTTGTGGGATTAAAGGATGCAGGAGAAATGGTTGGGAACCACTGTTGTAGGGCTTGATGAATCCTGAAAAGAAATTAGTTGAAATGACAATATCAGGAAAGTTTGGAATTCTTGTTTTCACAGCTTTTTCAATTCTTTTTATTTTGCTTGTAGGATACTTAACCTCACCTAGTCTATTCATTTTGATGGATGACTCAACAATCAATTGAAAATTTTCATTTAAGGATTGCATCCTTGGTTCAGCCATTCTAAAATATTGTGTGAAGAGTACAAACTACTAAGTTTCTCATGTGATTGTAATTGTTTCCCTTCTCCTGTCCTTTGTAAAATTATGAATTCATAATTGTTCACATTTCTTCTTGCAAAGACTGCTATGAATAAGTTAAATTCTTGCAATCTGTTTCCCTAAGTAATATTCTAAATAGTATTTTACTTTCAACTAGTCATCTGGTCTCTTTCTTTGTGGATTTCCAACCAAAAATGCTTTAATGTTTCCCCTATGCTTACTGCATTGCTAATGTTGTTCCATAGGTGAATTTATGGATTTCCGAACAGTGTTTGTGCATATTTGTCAGGCATATCTAAATATGGGGGCTTCATTCTGATTGCAGCAATATATTCCTTAGTCAGACAAGTTTTATCCATTTGCTTTATCTGTGTAGTCATGTGGTTTCAGTTCAGGAATCACCAGTCTAGGCATTGTGAACTAGAGTAATTCAGTCACAAAAGTGAATGGCCACCAGATAGACCATCGTGGTTCGTTACCTGCAAGAGCAAGAAATTTTCTCTTTGCCACTACATTTAGGGCCAATACACCCTTTATAGTTAGTGTTGCAATTTCTTTTGCCCGGGGTAAATCAACTGGAACGTTAAACTCATCTCTTTATGAAGATTTCTGGCTTCTGGGTTGTTGCGCTGTGTAGTCTGGTCGATGTTTACCAACGTTTGAGCGCAACAACCCAGAAGACAGAAATCTTCACACTCACCGCTGTGAAAACCTCAAATCTTTCATCTCTTTATATTGGCCAAGTTCAGAATGCATAAGCATCCATACTCCCACCTGTAATTCTTCGTGATTGAGTCGTAGGATAGACTTTAATGACGAAGTTTCGACTACGTAGCGTCGAATGTGATGAAATTTTTTTTTATCCGACGCCAGTTTTAAGTTTCTTTTCGGCGATTAATTTACAAGCAAACTAGTACTGTGTGGTAAGTTCTGTATATTTATCTAAAACATAAAATCACGCATACAAACAAAACTGCATTGCACGGTATGCAATGTTTTAAGTTCTGTATAGTTTCGGGAGTCTTTTCTTTCTCCCAAGCCTCTACATGTTGCAAAATGATAAACGTTGTGATGGAGAAATGAATTCGGTTGGAGAGAAAGGCGCAAGGAAAATCAGTGTCTGATAACTAGACTGAAATTCTTACGTGGTACCTCTGACATGCACACACGTGTTGAGCGTTATTCTTTTGTTACTCTGCTCGTGAGATGCTGTTGAGGCATGTTTACTTCCTATTGTTTGAGAAGACTTTCTGAAACGTCTAGTACAGCATAATTGTGCGTTGGAAAGAAGATTGTCAATTTTAAGGTGGGGCTCCTTTTCCATAACGTTCCTGGAGAGGAAAAGGAAGACTACGAAGAATCTCAATCAGGAATATCAAACACAAGACCCAGTGATACGAAGCGCTAACCTCACAGACGTCCATAACGTGACTCACACAGCTGCTGATTGTTATGGTGCGTAGCATGGTACTTCACACATGGCTTTCCGTTCCTTACGAAAGTAATAAGATATAACATGGTTTTTGCTGACAGATATGCCTATGACATCACACCGTCGTCATCACATCTTGAATTTTCTCTCTGAGAACTATGACTGTTACAGGTGGGGATATGACATCACGTTCGAACTTCGAATCATCATTACCCAAAAGAATGTGCTTAGGATAGACGTACGCCTACTCTTCTTCTCTCTGCATAAGTATCTGATAAAACATCGCGTTGCAAACGTACAACGTAGACGCTTACGTAATACTGTGTTGTTGTTGTATGCCATGCGTTCTTTGTATTATGATATAGTCTTGTCTGTCTGTCCAGTCGGTTCTACTCGAGAACTACAGCACGGATTGGGAAGGCATTTGCTGTGGAAGTTGTGCGGTTCTGCACGATCTCAGAATCGTACTTCTGATATCCTACGAGCGGTGAAGATAAAGCCGTGAGGGAGACAGTGAGATGCTGCGATCTGGTGGCCAAAGTGGGAACTGACGAACAAGGCGGATATATTGCACGTTTCAAAGAACACGCGTGAGGATGTGTGTTTTCCAGTACGAAATGTACTTTCCGAGCTTTTTACTTCTTGTTTCCTCGAAATGTATGGAATTTCCTCGCATTGAAAGGTTATGACTAGCATCCGTCTCGAAAATTTCAGTATCATGTATGTTGAATTTGATTAGGGTTGCACTGAATGTTGTGGGCTAAATTTCAGTTTAATCCCCGAAGACGTTTTATATATAACCCATTGAAGATGAAGCTTTGACAGAAGATTATACCTAATTTTAAAAGAAATTAATCCTCGTATAAAGAATTGGTGTCATGCATGATATGAGGTTTTTACAGCGGTGAGTATGAAGATTTCTGTCTTCTGGGTTGTTGCGCCGAGTTGATTATGGAGGCAGCAAGGACCTCTGAAACGTCGGTAAACTTCTACCAGACTACACCGCTCAACAACCCAGAAGACAGCCATCTTCAGATTTAATTACGTTTGACACTTGTGAATTTTACGAAAATTATCGAATCGTTTGAATTCCCATTTAGATCGGACAATTTTAAAGACTACTTTACAGAAGATATGTGGTTTTCCTTTATGTAATCTTATATGACATTAGGTTATTTTAGTTTTTCTCAGCAGAAGGTCACAATGAAAAACAGCAAAAGAAAGTCGTGATCGGTTTTATGTTATTATTATTATTAGTAGTAGTAGTAGTAGTAGTAGTAGCATTTTCAGACCATCTCAGGGGGTCTCTGTCCACGAGTCAGGGCCAAACCTTGTCCCTGAGATTACTACTTGTTATTAGGCTGTTATTATCGCCTTTGTTATTAATTTCACGCCATATTACAGAGTATCTGTCCACAAGAGTGTCAGGATTTGCCCCTGAGGTTCATTATTGTTATTACCGTGATCATCCTCTGCTGCACACTGTAATCCATAAGGTCGTGTGTCATTGCTTAGGCAATCAGTTACCAGCCTTCGACCGCTGAGCACGGATATGTGTCCAGTTTCGTCCATATGGGATTTCTGGTGGACAGAGTGACACTGGGATGGGTTTCTCTCCGAGTCCTTCGGTTATCATCTTTCAGTATCGCTGAACTGCTTCATATTCACTCCTGTATCATCTGGGTGATGGACAGTTGGCCCGTTAGCGGCCCAGTTCCACAGACAGAGGCACAGCATCACTTTTAGAGGTTAAAGCTGGACATGGATTGTAGCGCAATTGAATACAGATTAAGTAATTTGGTTTACGATTTCCGCATAGCTGAGAATGTTACAAATATGTGCAGGTATGAAGTCGCCGTACTTATTCCACAATGGGTGCTTTTGAAATAGATTTGAAATGCTTGACTCTCAGCCGTAATTATAGTAATTTTCCCTAATCATTCTGAGCAGTTGGGCTCTGCAACTAGCTGTGACTGCTTGCGATACATATCGATATTAAAGTGCATTATCCACGTTCAATTTAATATCTCTGCGGCAAGGAGTACTTCTTATTTCATACGTTATGCGTTCATTCCTGTACACCTAAATTGAACTTGGTGTTATTTTTATGGAATCCAACATGTCGATTACTAATTAACCAACCATCCAACCAATTCCAGGGTCTTAAATGTTGGTAGCTGTTTAGCTGGTCAAGAAATTCAGTATGGGATTATGCTGTTTGTTTTGCCAGTCAGTTTTTATGCCGATATTCCTGTATCTGGCGTTGTCTGCACGTGCCCCAACCATTTATTTCTGTAATTCACTTTTCTGTTATTTAAATAACGAACTTTGTAATCAAACATACTTTCCAAATAACTAACCAACGAGCTTAGTCTTTGTTAATTGAACCCTAACATCATCGTTAAAACCAAAACCCACCATTGGTTACGAGCCAGTTTATCCTCCTCCTGTCTTTACAATCTGTTTTCTTGAGATTGGTTTTAGTGTTACCTGCCATCTCCTTCTCTGTCTTCCAAGTGTCCGTTCTCCAAGAAACAGCTGTAAATTTATGTATGGGTTTTAATACCAACTAATTTATACAACGCTTACAAAATGTTTTATTCCGTAAACCTGTAAACAAAGTAGATGATAAATTATTAGTACCATTGGCGTGTAATATTAGTCTAATGAAGGAAGTAGTCATATGTAGAAAAACTAATCATATTTTCAAAACTATTTTTATGTTTTGAGAGAGAAATGCGGGCAGATATTATTAAGCCATGGCAAAGTAAATAGTCGTCTGTTACTTGGTTTTATTTATGTGTGTCTGGTGATGTGAAGGTCGATTTACGAACTGGAATTATAAATTTGTACAAATATTTGTTTGCTGGTGTTTGTGCTGCACGTTCTCTTTAATTTGCCGTGTGTGTGTGGTTCGTGATAATTACAGTGACCAGTATTCCAGTTTAAATTTGACTTTCTTGTGACGTCAAAGGGAAAGAAGTTGCCATATAAGGATCAAGAACTCGCCCCGCTGCGTACCAAGCAGTCATAAAGTTTAGTTAATCTTCATTGCATTTTGCATAGGATTGATAATTATCGTCTGATTGAACTGTTCTAATAATTTCTTTGTGGTTTATCAGAATTTCCCCAGGTTAATGCTGTGATTATGCCCTGACGTAGGTCACAACCAACTCCTTTCGCATCCTTCTCTACTCACTCTTCGGGTTCATCATTTTACGCGGCATAATCTTAACAGTTGAATCGGCGTCGTTAAATAACTTGAAGATTGAACTTCAGTTATACTCTTTGAACAGACTACGACAAATAACATGTTTCAGAACAAATTAATAGAACTACAAAATCCGGATTTGCCTTAAACTAACATTAGTATACTCAATCGTTATTACAAATTCTTTTCGACCAGCCCCATGAAGTAATTTGAGTTCACAGCGAGCGTCATGATGTTTCGTATTCTGAAGTTCCCACAGTTTCTATAGAATGAAGCTAGGAGATTAAGTAGCATTAACTATCTAACCCGTTAAGTCCATTAGTAACTATGTGTACCACCTGCCTTTACAGTTTGTAGCTCATATTTGGTTCACGGAATGTATTTATGAGTGATCTATAATTCTCAGGCCAAACAACAAGTAATTCGCAAACCAGCATTAACAACTGTCTCCTTGTAGTGGAGACGCGTTGTCTTTGAAGTACGAGCTCAATTTTTGGAAATAAATTATTTAGATCAAAGTCGTGCTTCGTAAGGTAGAAATAAGCCATGACCAACCAATTCCTTCCACACTTTTCCAATTTTATTCACAATCTCCCCTCCCCCCAATTGAACGCCTTAGGCCTGTAACCTAAGTGGTTGACAAGGTTTTGTTAGCTCATTCAGTAAACCCCAAGGGGTTCTCGAACCACGGTCTGGAATCCATTGTTGTAACGGTTTTCATCGCTGTTACAGTTTGTGAGACGCGAGAAATGCATTTGCTTTGCAAGTGGGTCGGTCGCCTGTCCGTGCAGATGAGATCTGCTGGCTCAGTGGGGCTGCAACAGCAGCTTTCATGGTCAGCCCACTTCTTGTAGGTGACATGGTTCACACAGTCCAGTTAGGGCAAGAAGAAGCCACAGAACATTTGCGGGCTTTCAAAACAGAAGCGAAGTTATCGGGAATTTTAAATATAGATTTTCATACTACCAGAATATGTAGTGGAAACGGGTTAATGCATTCCATTACTCGCGTCGCACTAAAACAAGCACATAGATATTAAATTAATGAAAATGTAGACAATAAATGGTACAATAAGAACTTCTTCAGTTTTTATGGGTGTGAAACTTGGTTTCTCGCATTAAGGAAAGAACTTAGTTGAGGATGATAATGTTCTTCTGGGTCTTGGCGCCGTATAGACCCATCGGTAGACTGAAACAGATTTTCCCAGAGTATTTTGGTTTTCCCCTTTCCACACCTACTCCACATTCTCCCATCATTTTAGCCTTCAAAACAAATTTCAGAATACAAATTGTCTTTCAGGGCTGAAGATAGAGATGTGGAAAGGGGAAACCAGAAATACTCTCAGAAAATCTGTTTCAGTGCTACTTTGACACCGCACGTTACACATGGACTGACCTCGGCTCGAACCCGGGCTTCCGCGGTGAGAAGCCGACTGCTTAGCTGTAACACGACTTTAAAGTGTCTGAATCCTTACAAGCGAAACTCGGGTGTCGAGGTTATGGAGTGAAGGAGTGGAGGAACATGTAGACTTAGTTATTCTTTTAAGCATTACATTCTGTGTTTTGGAATCAGAAGATTCATTACCATAATCACACGTGTGCATCGCGTCCTATCGACTCACCAAGCGTCGCAATGCAGTGGTTAGAAGTCTTGCATCATCCGGGAGGCGCTGAGTTCGATTTTCGGCACTTATCCCGGCTACATTGAGGTTTATGTGATTTTTCTGTTTCTCCAAGGAAAATTGGAAAATGCCATAAACTGTCATATCCAAATGTACACTTGAGAGCCAAACTGTAATAAACGTTTCAGAATATAGGTAGCCCTCGATTTACGCCGGGGATGCGTTCCTGGACGAACCGGCGTAAAGGAATCGGCGTAAATTGAAACTCTTTTATAATGTAAATCAGTGGGAAGTCAATGACATGCGTTCCCAGCACCAAAACATTGACGAGTAATGTAATGGCATTACGTTTAAAACTCTGAAATAACGTAAATAAAATAAAGGGTATTTAAAAAATATATTTGATACACTTGCAATCGGCAATTCGTTGGTCCCCGCGATTCTTTCATGTGATTGATGTGTACAGTCATCTCTGCTGTTATGCGATAGTTGCAGTCATGTAAGACGCCGACCTATAGAAAATCGTGCAGTAAAAATAACCCTCGGTAACTCCGCAGAGATTAAATTAGTCCTTTGAAAGTTTAAAGCGACAGGAATGAAATTGCATAAGAGCAAACTCGCATATGCAAAAGTTTGCATTTCACAAATAGCTTTTACCGATTCATCGATCTCATTGGAGCAAATTCGCGTTAACGAAACATACGTAATTGCAGAGATGACTGTATTTATAATTTTTATTCAGAATCAGCGATGTAAGAATTACGATTTAGTATAAGAAGCAGTACGTGAAACGTAAAACGTTATAAATAATAGTAATTTTATTCACTTTTTGACTTGCTGGTTTCAAAATCGGCGTTATTCTGAATCGGCGCAAATCGAAGGCTACCTGTACTTATTTAAATCTTTTGATACTCTGTTCTAGGCTAATGCTTTACAGTAGGTCATAACCGCTTCTTTTAACGTGTTTTCAAACTTATCATTCGCTGTCGTCCTGTCATTTGTGGAATATAAAAGGAGCTAATCATAAACCACTTCTCAACCTGTCGACTCCAAGGTGTCCAAAGGAAATGTTGCGGGCCCAAACTTGGTAAAAGTTTGTTTTTCCGCGGCTCATCAATTTCACGAACACAAGGCTCTGTGCTCAATTGAGGAAATATTTATGTTGGATTTGAGGTTTTCCGACGGTGAGTCTGAAGATTGCTGTCTTTAGGAAATGTTTATTTCTCATTTCTTTGTTGTTTCCTAATCGTGAATATGTTTACTTTTTTGGTAATCTCTCCCTCCGTCAGTTTCGTTCACCCTTGTTTGAAAATGACCTCGGAAGACTGGAAGCGATATCGGACGCCAAAATAAATTTGAGTGATAGAGGGCCAGCTGATAAACAAACTGGACGTTAGCCGGACATAAGTCGGCCAGAAATGGTGGCCCTCGTATTTATTTCCCCAACGGAAAAAGTCCTTTGATTCTTGAGGCAGCGTTTGGGGCTCTTGGTTCACGGTACTCTTTCGAATTTTTACGGAACCGAAGGATAGGATGCGTCTCTTAAAACCTCTTTTATACCGACCAGCCCTTCACTGTGTTCTTATGAAAATGAGGCTTTAAGGATCGAGTCATGGAAATGTTATCACGCCATATGTTGCAACAAATTCCACTATCAACATTTATGCTAGAGTTTTTCAGGTGCTTACGTTTCTTGAGTTGGCATTCGGGGAGAAATTTTCGTAAATTAAAAAAGAAAATTAATAAATGTTTTCAGTGTGAATCGGGCTACGAACTGCAAACTAAGCAAGAAGTCATTCTGCACTACTGTTGCTTGATAGCTAATATAAACATAGATGTCGCAGTTTTGTTTCGTGTTTCACCAAATTATAGGGTAAGAAGGAGCCAGGTCTTTGAAGAAGACAAAAATGGCAAATTCCGCTTCAGCCCGTCTGTTGAATGGCACGAGTATTTAAAACGTGTGAATCGTTCAACCACTCAATCTAATATTGACCGGAATACGGGCTGGTCGCCATGAGTGAGGTTTCTTCGTTGTGTTCAGTCCCTTCATGAGAATGTCTTAAAAGAGATAACTGTCGTTTCCTCGGCCATCCTTTCCAGTTCCCTGTATCTGTTATTGGTTCTCACAACACCAAAAAGAAGCAGACCATAAACACTCCATTCACACCTGCGAATGATCTACAATATAAATATACCTATTTTAGAAGGAATTTGGAGGAATAAGATCGTGTATTATATTGGAACAAATAAGGCAGATTTTCGAGTGGAATAAATTAATTTCAATATCCGCGATGTATGCATTGTCGGTAAGAGTAACTTTCGAAAAGAGTTGCCTGGACTTTCCGCTCGTGTTCCGTTGTCAGTAAGTTGCTGTCAGCTTGTTCGTTTCAACAGACATGCGATTATTTCGTTTTCCATGGCCAAACAGTTCGTAAAATTGAGATTATTTGGGAGGGAGTGGGGGGCACGTTGCCATGAGATAATATGGCGTTACCTCGCAGAAACTAAAACAGAGCGCCATTGTGACACTAACGGTGACGAAATTCCCGTTCTATTCATCAGTACCCTATAAGTGCATTTTGTCACTGGAAAACAACTTCAAGGCTATTGGATTATTATTTAGCGTCGTTTAAGCTGAAAGGATGATTATGTGGGTAAAATACTAGAGTGTGGGAAGAAACGGTGTCCAACGAAAGTGCTGTATTTTTTTTAAAAAAATTCTCCTTACGTGTACATGTATCGCTCATCTAAATATCCTTAATAACTCTTCTGATGCTAGGCGAATATTTCCTTATGTACTTTTCTACATTTTATGTAACGTCCAAATATTCTCCTTAGCACTTTTTGCCGTCAGTGAGAAACGGTGCAAATATTTTCAGCTGCCAGCATGACGTGGTCATAGAATGGAATATTTCCAGTCCGTGAAAGCAGCTAATCGATAGGAGTTGACTTGCATCTGCCACCGTTAGCAGTAGCCGTACAGAACCAGGTCGAGGGGCATCATCGCGACAGATTGTGACAGAGAGAATCGATATTGAGGTTGTTTGAAAACAGAGGGCTAAAGCGGGGCCTGGGCCTGACGCTGACCACTGACCCCGATGTAGTGCCGAGGTTGAGAATGAGTAGGAGCTATACCATCTCTCCTCCTGAGCGCCTGCGTAGCGGGTAGCTTTTGCTCATTTTTTTACGATCTGCTCTATTTCAGAAGTAACTTCAGGAACTGCGCGTACTTTTAGATGTTAGGGAAGACTCCTTGGACGGGGAATTCTGTACATACAGTCCACGACTGTAATCTTGAGACTTGCAAGGAATGCAGGAAGTCCGTAGCGTTAAAGGCAGACGCCTTCCTCCTTCACCCCACGTCCTCAACCAGCAAGACTCAAGATTACAGTCGTGGACTGTATACAGGACAACACAACAAAAACAAAACGCGGACATAAATCTGTGCCTCAACGTAGATTTGAATCCACGATTATAGTGTTTAAGCGGTCCAGGACAGCATTCCCTTGACCGCGCACTTACTGCGATCGACCCCTGAATATTGGGAAGAATACTCCCACTTTTGATATTTCAGATTCTCACGGTGACAGGTGTGAAGATGATTGCCTTCCGGGATGTTCAGCCGTGTAGTCTCGTAGAAATTGACCGACGCTTTCTGCCTCCATTTTCAGGGCTATCGGTATTTATGTAAAACTTTTTATAATGTTCAAATTCAGTTTTAGAAACCTGTGATTATTTCATAGTAAGTCGAAACATGCTGCTTTATTTAAAGTTTTATGTCTTATTGTATGGCAGTTATATACCTCTGGTAGAAAGTTTTATTTGTTTGTTATTGTTTTGTAAAATAACAAGCAGGTTTAATTTATAACTCAACAGAAATTATAATACTCTTTCGAAACAGAAGAAAGTCGCAAGTTGGCAAAACATTTGTATGGCCGTCCTCATTATCATAAGAAAGGACATCTCTATTACTTGTGTTGGGACATGAATATTATCGTTTTGTGGTGGCATTGAAATCGTCTCGCTTCTTTCAGTAGTCAGTTACGTAACGATACAAGTCTTCAAGAAGCCACTAGTTCAACCATTTGAGCCGGTTATCCTAATAATTCAGCACATTTCTGTCATCTTAATCTGACGTCATTGATTCAAGTTCCAGTCTCTTATATTTCATATTTTATTGGGAAAATAGACTTTTATCGTCATGTCTGTGCGTGTGCCCCCCC
>NW_019060000.1:636172-683410 GCF_000696155.1 Zootermopsis nevadensis | reverse complement strand
ACAGACGAAGGAAAGTGTCCAATAATAAGCATTAGTTAAATGACACATCTTCGTCAAAATCGTTATACTATCTTGAAATGTAGGCGCTGTTCAAAACACGCCTAAAAACCGACGTTTTATTCATATAGTTTCATGTCAAACAGATTCGAAAATATTTGTTTGAGGAAACGGTAGATGTAGTGCAGGCATCCCTACCTGCCAGCTCGTTCCCAACTAAAAGTTGATGGACTTTAAGTGAAAACAGTTCGACTTGTCTTGTTAATTATCCAGATGCTTGTGTATTTTCCGAGGAAAGTTTGTCATTCGAACTGCTTCATTGTAACAAACTCTGTAAAGTCACTGGGCCGAATAAAATAACGTCACGGGTTTTATGTGACCTTTGAACCACCAGCTCATCCTGGCAATATTGCTGTTGTTCCTGATCTCGTTTTATGACGTGGGGTATTAAAATCTCGCTGCAGTTTCGCTGTGATTCCTAATATAACTTTCTCTCTCGGGGGCACATATCAGGTTCAGAGCCGCTAACGTAAGCTGTCACAGTCTTCCCTGGACCGGAGGCAACATTCACCCCCTTGTTATCGAGTTGCGGACTGCAGGGTTATAAATGACGACTATTTGTCGAAACACCATGACAGTTTATTAAAGGAATGCTACTAAATTAGGTCTACTTTTGTAAACAGGTTTACGTTTTTTGCTCGTTATTTTTCTTAAACAAAATCGGTCATTAGTGAGGGACATGAAGCTACTTTTGCTACAGTGATATTTCATTATCAGGTTTAATTAATCTTGTTGCGATACATGCATCTCTCCAACTGTTCATCAGTATGACGTGTCATAGTTCTTGATTTGCCATTCTTAATTAAGGTCGAAACTGAAAGTTGCTCCCAGCGATACGAATTGTCTAATACTGACGAAATATGTTTTCTGATTTCAAGTGTTTTTTAAATCGTATAAGTTGATACAGTATTATAAAATTTGTTCACCGGTGACACAAAACACGTTGGCGGGCCACGATTTGCGAACTCCTGCTGTATGCTGTAATTATTTGTCAGCATAATATTAAAACATGTATTTCCTCAATAAAATTTTCTCGGGTAATCAGCCGCGTCAGATGGCTAAACGATGGAACCGACGTTTCAGGGATCATCTCTGTCCCCATCATCAGGGTTCTGACGCGGCTGATCGCCCGAGAAAATTTTATTGAGTTACGTCGCCGCGAAAGCTTCAAATCATATGTATTGCCTCATTGCATCTTTTAAAAACCCATTCATATCGTAATTATTTTTCGTGTTCATTATGTTTGTGGTTTTCGAAGCGAAATGGTGAAACGTTAAATATAAAAGAAGGGAAGAAAGGTAGAAGTAAAGAAGGAGAGAGAATGTAGGAAAACATAGCAGAGGTTTCCATGATCTTGACCGTATGCTGCGATTATATACTGAGCGAACGTATAATTTCTAAGTGCGTTTCTTTCGTAAGGAAAGAGAAAATGTAGGCTTACGAGACCACTGCTGTCTGTGTATAAGTATCCATATGACCATGTGTGTGTTGTCCCTTCCGATTTTCAGGAAATGTTTATAAATGTTTTACCGTTTTAACATCGTACTTTTTAATTTACTGCAGTCAGTAATAGTAGCGTGACGGACGGACGAATTTTTGAGGTGGGAGCGTCACTCGTGACAATACAGGGTTCACCGTCATACTGCCAGGCATTGCCACCTCTCCCATCATTCACACCCCTAGTCTTTCTTCTTCGGATGACGTCAGTGGATTTTCACTAATTTGTGTCCCTTTGATTATCTCGCGTTGTATTGTCCTCAGTATACAGTGTTACATGAATTTGTGGTTTGTGATCTTTGTATAAAAACGTAATACGTATGTGTCTGTATGTGAAATATCTGTTGTTAAAACCATTCTCTTAATCACATTATATCTTACAGTGTGTATATATATTTCCTCGATTTTAAGACGCTCTTGATTTAGTAATATGTTTTTATGAAAAAGGACGTTACATTGATTCTTAGACACCTTCAGGTGTAAGATGCACCCTGATTTCATACAATTCAGATTGTGAAAAGTGCGCCTTAAAATCGAGTATATACGATTATTTGTAATTTCACCGGAAAGCAACAATTTGTAGGGATGGATAATTTCGAAGTTCTGGAGGGAGGCGATTTCGAGTGCCGATTCGACTACACATTTAATTTTGAAGTCGTGTGCTAAACGGAAACCCATCTGAAACAGAAAAGTATTGGAATTTCGTTAAAGTAAGATGCCCTGCAGTTTCATATTGGTGCCTACGCAATGTTTGCATGTAAGGTAATTACGCAATATCTGTTTACGTGTGAGTATAGGCTTTTTGTATAAGCATAACAACGTGGTCTTATCCACGGAATGCGAAGGACATACAAATACGAAATAAGGACGGACAAATTAACATCATCATAGTGTCATTGAAATCAAAAGATAAATGTTCTGTCTTTTCGTTCTGATTATAAAAATGTTTAATTTTAACCTTCCGGCATTTGAATTGATATGTTATTCTTTAATTGTCGTTTTTTAAAACAACTTTATCCTTCGTGCCAACAAAAGTTATTTTTCCTTCAGTTCTTAACCTGTCATGCAACCGTGACTCTGACATATGATAAAAGACTTGGATCATTTCTAAAGGGCCCGTGGAGTCTTTCAGAAATATATATTTTAACAATATGACTTACCATGACGATGTTCTTCTGGGTTCTAACGCCTTAAGTAGACGCCAACGTTTCGGAGAAACATGTCTCAATATCTTTAGCCCTTAGGTTGGAGAAAATATGTTACTCCGAAACGTTGTCATGCACGCGGTGTCATAGCCCAGAAGTACATCGTCCTCCTCATCGTGAGAACCTCGGATCTTACAATAATTATATTTAAATTGCAAACAAAATTTATTTGATCCAGAATTTTTTATTATAATTTTTATTTTCGTTATTTGTTATTTTTTCCCCTCCCTTTTTGATCAGATAAGAGGTTGATCATAATTGCTTATGATGCAAAAGGAGAGAACGTTGGCATATGATATATAGGCTTATCTCACTTTCATATTTTGAAGCGGATTCCGTGTTGTATAAATAAATGAAGCACAACGAAATATCGTTTGTATATATGCAGTGTGATTAGCCGTTCAGCAATATACAATATATTTGTATGTTCAGTGAATGAATGTTGAGACCGATGAGGTGTAAAAACGACAAGTGGTGCGTTTTGAGAATTTGTTTGTTCCAAATTGTTATTTTTCTTGCATTACGAAATGAAATACAATTTCCAGTATTTTTGGTGGAAGAACGTCCGTGAGAGACTTCGTACTAAAATGGCTGTATTACTGGTTGTAGCGCCGTGTAGTCTGGTAGAAATTTACCATCGTTGGAGGCAGCAATTACCTCTGAAATGTTGGTAAACTCCTACCGGACTACACGGCCCTACATCCCAGAAGAAAGCCATCGTCGTACTTGCCGCCTTGAAAACCTCAAATCCTACTTAGACATCTTAGTACTTATTTGCTGTTAACTTCCTTAATGCCTCCAGTTTTTCGTTCTCAAAATTAGTACGTCAGCAAGACGGGAACGCGAGGCGTCAACGCGTGGTCAGCATGTCTCGTGTTCCCCTCCCTGTTTAATATATGGAAAGCGTAATAAAATCAAGGTAAACACAGTTCTAGAACTGTGACGTCACCTTCGATCTCTGGAGCGGGAGACAGCGAAAGCGTGCAAGAAATGAAAACAAAGCCATGAAATGATTTTACAGTTCTTACAAGAGTGGTTTAATGCAGTGCCATGTATATCCTTTATGCACTGAAAGCAGGTCACAAGAGCGTGTTTGATTGCAAACTGTAATGTTTATTATCCTTACTTCAGATTTGTTGGTTTAAATGTTTATTTTGGTAAGTTCTTATATGAGCAAAGTCTTGCTAATTTTTTAACAGAAAACCTACGAATTCCTCGAATAGCCAAAGAATTGTCATGAAAGACCTTAACAATGGTCTTTAATTCGTAACATTTAGTGACCATATTTGGCACACATGAACTTCGGGACGCAATTGGACGCGACGCGACCTTGCAATAACAACGCCAGATGACGCCACAATCATTGCAACTCAAAAATACCACATTTAGCCGAGGCCAGCCTCCGGAAACTATTGTAAATGACAGGAAAGCTGACGCCAAATATTGCGACGCCCTAAAACGACACGTTTACGGCAGTTGTGCCTCCGGAAGCCATTGGAGATTACGTCGGTAAACCGTTGCCGGGCGTCGTGACGCCGCATTTAGCATAATTGAAGCTCCGGATGCCGTTCCTTGCGACGCCCCACAAGACACCATATTTCCACAGATGAACCTCGGGATGTCATGGGACACGGTATTGGAAAACGACTCCAAAGAAGGACAACACACTTAGCGCAGAAAAATAAATTAATGTGAATATATTATAGTATCGTTACGGTTGTATCGTGTGGTGACTGGACAATGTAGGAAGCGCAGTACTATAGAAACATTGCGACATTATCAGAAGAAATTATTGCAATTATTTATTTATTTCAACCATATAATGATCACGTGAATGATAATAACAGTTGTTCATAAAGTGAATAATAGGCTGTAAAATATAATAATAATAATAATAATAATTCAATTTTAAATGTTTTGAATAGGTGAATGAACTTTAACTTCACAGGTAGGGTTTTGTATAGTAATGATGATGATGATGATGATATTAATATTAATAATAATAATGATAATAACAAAATATTACACCAAGTCTCGAAAGCTGAGATGCGCCAGAGTATCGAAACTTGGGAAACAGAGACGAGGTCAAAAATGGATCGAAAAATCCCATATCTTGAAGAATCGGTAGTCTGTAGTTTGTGAGTAGACACAGGTTTGGAACGACTGCAGGTTCTGAGTTAAAAATTGGGTCAGCTTACGGTACAGTGTCAAGATATCTTTTTATTCCTAAAGCACTTTGAAAACCGGCTACAAATTCAGGGTATTAAATAATCGATCAGACGTCTGGGTAGACTGAAGATATTTTATAGCACAAGAAGTTGAATGTGGCTGGTCATTTAAAACCTGTAGTCCAGTTTAACTCTTACAAAATTTTGTTGACCTAACATTAAAATACTTGATTCAAGAAAATGGATCAATGTGCAGTTACTCCGTTAGATTTCCTGGGTCTTTAGCGCCAGTTTGGAATGGAATGTATAAGGAAATATGCAACTGTCAATTTTAATACAATAAAAAAAGATGAAGCCGTTGTTTTGGCCGAATATGAAGTCCGCGCGAAAAATCCTTGATTGTAATTCGTAACGGTTGGTTCTATGGGTCCTGATGAAATATCGTCTGAAACCCGGGAGACCTCGTAGCTTAGGAATAAGGAGCTGGCCTTCAGAGCAAATGGTCTCGTTTTCAAGACCAGCTGGTTTGAGTGTGAATTATTTTCTGTGCCTGTCCGCTTTCCTCATTTTGTGTACAAGAATGTAGCGAATGCCAAACACTCCCGCGTAATTCGAATCGCACATTATGGTAAGGGGGCAGGGCATTCGGGAGGGGGGAATGTGTTAAACCACATTCTATTATTGTTACGGTTAACAGGAAAACTGTTTCTGTAGTTTTGAACGTGAAATTATGGTAAATTTTATTGGTCCCGAGGTACAGAAAAGCTGCAAGCAACCAGTGTTTTCAGTAAAATATTTTTACTTTTGCGAGAAATGTCAAAACTGGCGCTTTAACAAAAGTTAATTAACATTATGTTTTATGTAATTACGTTAAAATAGTTTTGAAATATTTTATTCTAAAATCAAAATTTGTGTGCACCGTTACGTCAGTACTGGAATGTCTATCATGTACGTCCACAGTGAAAATTTAGATGTTTCGTAACATGTATTTTCGTCCCCGAACACTTCAAATTAAGATTTTACGCCACTGTTCCGTAAACACATTGCCAACAGTTCGTCGTTAATGCATATTTTCCCTCGGCTGTCAACCAATGTCAGAAATGACTTCATACAAGCTGTTAGGTTTCAGGATCATAACTGAGCTGTGGTATTATCGATATTCAACTTTTCGGCATCTCTTCTACCGGAAACAGACAGTAGACGCTTAATACAGCTGATTAATTGTTTAACAAATTAGTTGGTTAGTCGGGAATAATTAAGTTAATGAGTTACAGGATCTGAAACCCTCAATAAAAAAACCCAATGGAAAAGTCATGTCATGTTACTTTTTTTTTGTACTTGTTTACTAACGTAGTATAGTTACAAAATTATAGTACAAACGATTAAAGATTGAAAGTCCTGAAAGAACGATAGAAGTAGTAATTACAAAATAAACCCTTCGGTATGAATTAAGTTAAACAGTTGGACTTTCCGAACTGTGAATAGACCATTGCCGTATAGAGGAGGCTAATTTCTAGAAATCTTGAAGGTCAGAAGAAACAAGAAAGATTAAACACAGGAGTGATTCATTCACCGTGCAAAAAGCAGCGGAAGATGAAATCTAGGAAACTGCAGGCCTGTTTTTCTAAGATGTGCGGTTTGTGTGTTACTTTCTATGAGCTGAGCGGATTCGTTTGTTATTTTACTTTGTAGCAACATCCTGACGGAACTTCAGAGTTGCGAGGTGGCACTATGACGCCATTAGCCACGCTGTGCGCTTCCGCGTCACTAACCTAACCTCACTATTAAATGTACCCTCTTCAGCAGTGATGTTATTTGGAATAAATTTTATGATTCAAAATTTGACTGGACAAAAATTGATTAAATTGTTCCGGACATTATGCCATAGCTAATTCATCCCAACACAGTTTTGTACTCCCGATGCCATGTTATACAATCCTGACGGAATTTGAAATTCACGAGGATACAGAATGATTATAAGGTATTTATGAAGTTAATTTTCTACTTAGTGGGTTGCGTGATTAGTTTGATCGTTTGTTAGTTGGGCTAGGATGGGTCTGCCTAATTAATAAATTAATTGCTTACTTAATTGGGTTATTAGTTGATTAGCTGGTTTGAAAGTTAATTTTGTACTTCATTTATTAATTTGTTAGTTACTAGTTTCAATATATTTGTTATTTTGTTAGACCGTTCATTTTCTGTTAGTTGTTGACTGATTAGACAGGCTAATTTCTTAAGAGGATAGTCCTCATTATTTAGATACACAGCCGATTAGGTATTTCATTGTTTATTAGAGATCAGTTTTCAGTATTATGAAAAAATTTGCATAAAGAACTGATGAAATTACATGAGGAGATGCTTCTTAATTTGTATTTCGATTGCATGAAGTGTCTATGAGCCGGACCTATAACATGCGTTGTGGAAAGAAGAGACGAAATAAATGTAATGTAATTTTAAAACCCCGTGGATAAAGACCACGTGTGTTTTAAAGGCATGGGGCCTAGTCGGGAGTATACTCTTTTGGGTTTCTGGCAGTATGTTGCAGGCTGAGGATCTGGACTGAATTTAACTGTCTTAGAGCAATGCTCAGTGTTGACGGTCCTGAACGTTTGGTTTAACTACCATTTCTCGGAGATCCTGCATTAGGGAATTAAGGCAAATAGAAATCGTCTTTCACAGCACACAGACTTGCTAGGGAAGGGAATATTGGATTAGCTGTATACGAGACCACAATATATATCACGCTCTGAAAATTTAGTTACACTGGTTTAAGTACCGAGAAATTAGGAACTGTCACTCAGCTCGGGGCTGTTGCATTTCCCTTCTTATATAGGCCCTGTTGTTGGAATTGTACCGAAACAAAAGAAATGTGTGCTCTAAATCAGGCATTCCTCTAGCGAGAATGTAGTCACAGTTTATGTAATTTCATGAACACTATACCCTACGTCAAAATCACACTTATAATTTTTTTATAACAACACTGAAAACAGTGCCAGTGATTTACCTTACAGTTTAATTCGGTATCCACAAATTAGATCAAATATGACGATGTTCTTTTGGGTTTTGACGCCACGTAGAGTCTTCGGTAGATACCATTGTTTCGGAGATAATACTGTCTCCATCATCAGGGTTGAAATGGTGAAGCTGGAGTGTAGAGGGATTTATATGAGGCTGGAGGAACGAGGAACGTTCACATCTACCGACGAGTCTGCATGGCACACCGCCTTGAATACCTCAGATCTCACGTAGACCAAATATGCATTGTAACTGATCATAAATTTTGTCCTGTGCACGGCTGCCATTAGCTTCAGTTGGAGACATGAATGCAAATTTTCTGTTTCAAAATAGAGCCATCAAAACCGGAGGTTTCATGACGACGTCCTATCATAACAGACTGCATTTAAACTGTTTTCTTTATCACATCTCTTCACCAGGAGGTATTTTTCGAAGCGGTGGTCCTTGTTCCCTTTTCGCTCCTATCATCAGCAGGCAACCTGGCCTAGATTCTTATTTTTAACCAAATTGTACCTCGTTCGGCATACTTATGTGACCTCCGAGTTACAAGTGATCTGCCTACCATATATGAACTCGTAGGAATAACAAATTTGTACGTCCTTCCGATATCGCCCAAGTAGCTACGAAGAATCCGTCCATTTTCGAGTCCTCTGTAAGTACTTTGTAACACAGAAAAGGGGCCGCCTCTTGTCGGCTGTCCGCGACTGCCTATTCAATATATTGGCAGATGTCTTTCACGTCCGGAGGCCTTTCTCCGCTCGTACTGGAGGACGCGCCATACCGTTGTGGCAGAACATCCATTTAATACACATATAGTGTGTGAAATTTATTTGGAAGGACAATAATGGAATGGATATTAAGTAAATGATGTGATTGAAATATACATACGTGTGCGATCGAACAGGATTGCTGTGCGGTGTCGTACAGAACCTGTATTTAGGAAGTACCACTCCGAATCTCGGCCTGGCAACAAACTATTCTGAGACGTCTCATTGTTTTCCTCAGGCAGATTCTGAGTATTTAACTTCAAAAGGGCCATGATAGCGTATTTGGAAATCTCCTGTCATTTGCCATTACTAATATGTTTGAGGTATCTCAACCGATTCCGCATTGATGATGGAGACAGTAAGCACCTCTGAAACATCGCTAAGCTTATACCAAGTTATTAGGTGCAAGAACCCAGAAGACATCCTCTTCAAATTTACGGGGTTTCTTGGTCCGTGGGTTCAATGGCAAAACTACCTTGGGTTGGCCGGTTTCCGGGCCAAGAATGTGGAAGCATTATCACGACGAATCAATACATTGATAACTACATGAAGAGCCGAATGAAGATATGGATGTCGACATTTCATGCACAACGAAGTGACAAGTGAACAGTTTATTTTGTACTTACGTAATACGTTGGGTCATCCGATTAATTCGGACGTGCAAAAAGATTAACATGAAAATTATGACTCGGCCGGTACACCATTAGGCCTGTATATTTACCGTAGATAACACAAGTGGAACAACCCAATTCTGCCTGAAACATTTGAAAGGTGATGTTGAAGGTCTTCACAAAGGCCGTCCATTATACCGTAGGAAGACACGTATACCGACTTATTTGAATCAGATTCAGTTTTCCACAAGATTGGCTGGTTTTCAAGCCAACATTTTTCGCGTATCTCATGTTTACCAATTTTTTCTGCAGTATATCTTTATTTCTTGGAATTGTGACTATCGTTATACGCGCTTTCGCTAACCGCGTTTTCGCATACCCGCTCTTTTATTTGAGTATTATGAGGAGCGTCAATATCGTATCCGTGGCTAAATTTCCAAGCCAATTGTAACTGGCATCGAATATTCTGCAGGCTTATCAAGGAATGTGTTGCAGAATAAAAGCATAGCATCAAGTAATTCTGGCTCCAGTTTAACATAAAAGTGGCGATTGTTACATGTTTCTCAATTTACACTTTTTGTTATACGCGGCGATTCACGAGAACGCCCCACCGTGTATAATGAGAGTCAGATATAGAAAATATATTACGAAGCAGAAGTGTATTGCATCCACACGCTGGGATTTAAAAATGACGTTCAGTGGTCTTACTTTCGGCCATCAGACACGAATGTTTTGTTAAAGAGACGACCTCGCCCGCCTGCCGTACCACTTCCTGCCTGCCTCTACTGTAACTCGCTCTGCTTTCTTATTACAAGTTTTATGTAGTTCAAGGAGTCGTCCTCAGGTAGTAGAGATGGACCCCGCTTGCCAAGTATTGGAGTTGTTGGTGTGTTTAAGCTGCAGAACCAGAACTGTCTGTAAGAGACCGGTCATCTCATCGCTTCAGTCTGAGATAATAGTGTAGTGTATCTTTATTCTGACTGGCTAGCTAACGCGCGCACTGTCTAAGAAATTTTTAAAAAAAAATCATAAGTAATGGGTTTAACTTGAAATTAGTGTGTACGATCTTTTAGGATCCTTCGGAAACGACTTAGAACTGACTTGCTGACTAACTGAACAATCTAGTGGCTAACTCACTTACCGACTGCCTAACTCAACTAGTTTAGTAATTAACTCAGGAAGTAAATTAGCCTAACAAGTCAATAACTCAGTAGCTAACAAGATAATTCATTCACTGACTAATTAAGTGACGAAGTATTTTACTGTTTAATTTTGTAACTGACTAATCACCTTCGTAGGTAATTAATAATTATTCAGGTAGTCCAGAATTTTCTTGTTTATGGAACCTGGCTGTTCATTACAACAGTTTAAAAACGGTCTGTTCTTGGACTCAGACCTGAGACAGATGGCTCCAGTTCACGTTGTATTTCTCTAAGATATATTTTGATAATTTAGATAGAAATTAATTTTGCGACACACTGATTAATTATCCTTCTTGTAACTCGGGAAACATAGTGCTCGAATATTGGGCATGAAACCCGCTATCACGATTGAAATTTTTCATACTTTTTCGTAACTTTTCAAGTAAATGAAGTGTTTGTACGGCGCTATGCATACTAGCCAGTAATTAACATAATTGAAGCTAGTATTATTGATTTGATGTGGACGGCATCGTGCCAGAAAAACGTATACGAATATTTGCATAATCGCAGGTACGTGGTTTAACAAAATAATAGTATTATGACTTGCCAGAAGGGCGTAACTGGTGCTACTTACACAGAGATACAAACAGTTGAATTTGAGCGTATGAATATTAATAATGCACATTTGTTAAATCACGTCGGCGTAAAAATGTAGTTCCCTGTAAATCAGTCATTTTGTTGATACGTCTGTTTGGTATGATGCCCTTGATAAAAATGTGATTAGAGATGGTGCCATTGATTTTATAAATACTCACACTCTACCGGCCACCATTCAGTAGTATGAGGTTCTGATTCTGCTGTCCAGACTTTGTATCATAAATGAGCAATTAGCCCTCAGAGGGCTGTTACGCCACGGATTATAATTATCTGTCCTGGTAGGTTGGTTGGCGCTGCTTCAAAATAACTACAGGAAGGAGAACCACGTAATAAACTTAATATTCTTAAAAAGTTGTTAATTATCTACCTATAAATTATTGATATGAATTAAACGTGCTTTGTCGATGCATAAAAATGTAATTGTAATTCGTTAACTTAGCCGTGATATCCTGCTTGTTGATTGTTGTGCTAATAAAGTAAGTATGATGGTAATGTAAATGAAAATAATAGCCCCTCCGTTGTAACCTTCCAGCTCACAGTGCTCTTCGATATAATGAAAGCCACGTTCTCTTGGGGACGAACTCGGCTTTTGACCTCGAAAACCGGGTAACGACACGGCAGTGCTCGAACCGTTACAAACAGAAAGTTCAAGAGTTACGCTAAAACATTTCAAGTCGGTTCGTTTGCCACTGCCTGGGCAGATGGTGTTTAGCTTGGCAGGACACCATGTGAGAACAATGTGACAGAAAAATCTTATGTAGTATAGTGTTATCATGCCTGTTAACCATGGTCCTTTATCTCCTTGGGCAGTTCAGAGTTCTTAAGCTAATCAAGATGTCTCTGTTATTATGGAAATGGAACGCTTGTAAACCGTGTAGATTCGTCGGTAGATACCAACGTTTAAGGTAAACATACCGTCTCCTTCTTCAGCCCTGAAGATGCCAACGTTACAGGGCTGAAAATGGAGACAGGGTGTTTCTCCGAAAAGTAGGCATCTACATTTTAGAAGAACGGGATCCTCATTGTCACCGCCGTGAACGCCTCAGATCACACTTGACAAAGTTAATCAACAGTTGCATGTTGTACTTCATAAACACATTTTCTTTGTTTATGGTTTATTTAGCGACGCTGTCAGTAGCTCAGACTGCAATGGGTGATTAAGAATATGGAAAGAAGCGATCTTGGCCTAATTTAAAGTGTTATTATGGTATTTGTCTGGAGGGACTGAGGAAATCCAAGAAACATGTTGGTTTGGATAGTCATTCTCTGGGCCGAGATTGGAACTAGGAACCTTGAAAGTACGAAGCAAGAGTGGTGACCGTTCGCTCGTAACGTTTGGTCGTTTATACAGGCTGTTCCAAAAATATGTAAAACAATGCTGACATGTAATAGTTGTGTGGCCAGTCTTTTTTGGACATCTGTATGTTTTGATGATTGCAGACACAATGGACATATTGCGGGATAACTGCGAACATGTCCGGGTTGTTTTACTTGGTATTTATTGGCAGGGGGTGGGAGGGAAGATTGTTCGTGTGAAACGCTCAGTTGACCTACTGCCGTCTAAAATAGTTATTTTGCGCGGTGTCTTTTTGCAACAGCAGTTAACCGCTCCTCTCACAGTGCTATTTTGTTTAATGAATTTTGCCGTTTGTTAAATAAGGTAGTTGAATCCGCTATTTCGAATGTTCCGCTACATCCGAGAAGTGTGTTTCCTTGTTTCCGGTGTGTTTGCCCTTGTAGTAGTCTTGAACAGTGCTTCGTATGTGACAGGTTATGTTAGCATTGCCCTACCTTAGTCATACAAATTACGGTCAGAACAGGTGTCACCGTGAAGGGTGTACAGCAGACTCGCCTTGCGGGATCCTAAGTAGGACAAAGGACAGGGCAAGCGTTGAACAATGAGTACAGTTTTTATTATCTTCGCCTACAGTAGCACGAGTTGGCAAGCGAATGGAATTTGTGACCCCGTAACGTAACCTTTATGATCATAGGTTCATGTCCAGTTTTAGGGTACAGGCTATGATTGTAACGATATACAAAATACTAACAAATCTGAACAGTTTCTCCACTAATCAACGAGTTGACTAGCCAGAAACTACTTTAACAACGTGTTATCAGGTAAAGTAATTTTGTTAAACACAAAACGTGTTGTTTGATCAGATAATGGGTCGGTTGAATTCAGTTCGCATTCTCGAATGTGTGTCCTCACCTAGGATATACTTGGCCAACCCATCTTTATGTCAATACCTGAGAAATACCAGGAGAACAATGAAGATTATAAGAAGTTTCCGGGTTTGTCCCTTTCCCACTCAAGGTACCTGCTACATCAAAACATTTCCTTTAGCCCTTGCGGATATGCTGGTCTATTGTGATGGCGTTCTGGATTAGAACGCAGTAGCCAAGGGCAGGAGGGAGATCGATTGTGGTGGTTTTTCCCGTATTGTCCTTCATTCTGTTCGCCTGCTGTCTTATCAGCCTCGCCAAGATTCTCCATAACGGTTCTTTAATTGTTTGCAAGTTCTCATTACAAGAACTTTCTGAATTGGACACAGTCAAATTTAAGTTTCGGTTCATATCTATTCCCACGGGTGGAAAATATTTCTGTGTGGGGAAATTTGTAGTAGTAGTAGTAATAATAAAAGTGAAAAAGAATAAGTTCTGTGAATGGCAAACACCGTGCAGTTTCTGCTCGTACAGTAATAGCAAGTACATCCATTGGTCTACAAGAAATGGTTATCCGATGGCAACATCACTGGAAGGAAAAATTACAAGTCAGGCATGAACCTAACAAGAAAGGAAACAAAGACATTGTCTAATAGAAATTGTTTTACCGCATAAGAACAAATTACAACCAACAAACAAAAAAGCAAAATATATTTCCCTAAAAGAAAAAATACTATAAATGTAACTTCAAATCAACTATGTAGTCCATGTATCTGTCTTCCACGAGAATTATTCCAAAGAATTTATGTATCATGAAACATCTGGAGCTACCACAGAACCTCTCACTCAGCTTCAAAAATCAGTAAAGTGGACATTGTTCCATATTCCGTAATTTTTTAAGTTGAAATAGTCACAATGCCACGTGGAAACTATTTAGTACGATATATAAAATAATAATTTTGAAGATTTCTGTCTTCTGGGTTGTTGCGCTGTGCCTCCGTCATCAGGGCGATTCATCGCCCTGATGATGGAGGCAGTATGACCTCTGAAACACGTTGATAAGCATCTAGCAGACTACACAGCGCAACAACCCAGAAGATAGAAATCTTTATACTCATGGTGTTATTCTTAGGCAGGATAGCAGTAGCAGTAGCAGTAGTAGTTGTAGACAACACGTGTTCCAGAATGGTAAGAAGTTTTTCACTGTAGTATAATAAAGAAATACGGAAGCTTATAGTCCGTACGTAAACGACCCCCTGAGTTAGGAATTCAGTACCTGCTGTAGGCGTGCTGCAAGCTGCTAATAACTAAATTAAAGTACGCGAAGTTTGTTCTCGGCAGGACAAGTCTCTCTTTTTGCACAAAACAAAGCACTTAAATTGGCCTAAATTGCGTCTTCTTATCATACTCGTATTCATCACGGAGGTGGTTAGTCGGTATTGCAGTTCTCTGTACATGTTGCTCAGCGATTGTATTTGGTTTCTCTTGTGTAACTGGATGATATCCATTCCAAAGACGAAACCACGCCTCGTAACTCATTCGAGCGCATCGTTAGGCGCTGGTAAACGTCTTCTCTTTGCGGAAGATTAATTACCGTTTTGTTTCGTTATTGTGGTAGAAAATCGTCTGCTTAACCTTTACACAGGAGATGTGCGCGTTTCCTCTGTTCAGAGTAAGAGACTGCGGTTGCAGCAAACTGTTAAAATGTTGCCTGTAGCTGATTTAAATGTCTGTTTTTCAAAAACCGAAACTGTGTTTGTGTATATGTGTTTATAAACAGGATGTCCAGAAAGCCAGTTTCAGTTAGGGTTTTAGGAAATTATATTTTCTTTGCCAGTCTCTAGCTACGAAGATGGCTGTCTTCTGGGTTGTAACGCAGTGTAGTCTGTCAGGAGTTAACCAACGTTTCAGAGATCCTTACTGCCTCCATCATCAGGGTGGTGTTATGTATGCGTATATAGAAAGTTTAGAAAGAGTTTGGAGGCTGTATTCTCGTAATCACTACACATACTGAAGAAACAAAACACTGGTATGAAGGTTAACAAGAAACGTGTCTTATTAATTTTCCACATGCACTTATTCTGTGTTACGACTGATGTCGCGCCAATTAACCGAAACTTAACCTTTATGGGGTAACAGAGGCAGCATTGTTTCCAGAGGGCTCGATACATTAGCGTTTAGGCAGATGCAGCCATAACCTCACTTGGCTTTTCTATGCCAAATTGGACCTTGGAGCATCGACAAATATCGGGTAAAACCTTACCTTCTCGCTAAGAATTCCTGGAAATTACCCGAAAATGTCGAAGTGGCTCTATTGTGGCACAGTTAGAAATTCAGTTCTTTCAGTGCTATATAAGAATTAACATTGGCGTAATGCTAAATTCCCGCAGTCACTTTATTGAACCATTTGGCTTCTTGCTGTTGTTGTTTTTGTTGTAATTAGTGGTGGTGTAACGGGGAACGGGATCCTTAGTGAAGTGACCAGCTACGGGCCGGACGATCTGTGTTCAATTCCCAACTGGGATGGTTTTTTCTCTTAGCCACCACGCCCATGCCAACCCTGGAACTTACCAGTTTTCTTTCCCATGGGTTCCTCGAGCAAAGTGGGAGTGGCTTGGAGCTGACCAGTCCAACCATCTATGAGTGGGCCAGTAGTGCCTAGGGCTTTAGACTACATCTGCGCCCTCATTCACTTTCACTATGTGATGCTTATTTGTAATGTACTTTCCACCTTTAACTGTTTTACTGCTCGTATCAATGTAATACACTTTTATTTCTCTAACAAGGTGTCACTTATTCAGGATATGTGTCTTTGTCTTCAGTCCTTACTCGGCAAGGGCTGTCTCCAGCATCATAATTGAAGCAAATGCCACCTCGCGCGTTAGATGAATTCTTGCCAGTGAATAAATAATTTTATAAATTACTTGGCACTTATTCATACGCACCAACGGAATGCGTAAATTAGAAGCTGTCGTTGAATTGGCAACGTATGTTTCCGGTATGACATCTCATTGAAATACAACTAATGTGGAAAGTAAAATCAAAAAGTAATTCCAATAATTATAGGAGCAACTGGAACTGTCTCCGTGTCACTTAGAAAATATTTGGCCAACATCCCGGGCGAACACAACATCAGGGAACTTCAGAAAACTCTCATTTTAGGATCTTCATACATCATTCGAAAGACGCTGCCGTAAAATATGTAGTCATCTCTAACAATAAAATTATATAATACATGTAGCACGTATTAAAAACAAAATGTACTTCGGAAATAGCTGCTGCACAATGTACCTGAGGGACAAGGTCTGTCTCGGGTACATGGGAGTAAATACCCTATAAAGTGGTGAATAGATGGGATGATAATAATAATAATAATTCAATTCTTTTTATTAGAGTGCTGCATCAACAGCCAGACGGCCAATTACAGATACAGCACAAAAAATAAAGTAAATACAATAATATATATTATAATAATAATAATAATTAAGTTCCTAGCAACAGACAGGTTAATAATTAAAACAAAGCAAATAATAACATGATTATTTATAAATGAAGCAATACCATCTACTTTAGGATATGCCTATAATATTAATAATAAATTTGCCTTGCGACAGTGCTACTAAACTAGATGAGCAATTTGTCATTATTGTTAACGCGTGCTGTGCCATGTTTCCTTTAATATATTCATTCACAGCATCCTCGTAGTTTTCGAGTGTAATTAACAAACGAAGCGAATACACAGAGAATGCCGTAGTTTGAAAGCTGCTGTAATGTAAAAAGTAGCTCGTTGTGAAATCATTTTCATTTATGCACTAATTCGCCAAAACTGTTACTTTTTATTTGAGAGTAAAATTAACTTTCCATTTTCTAGATATCAAAGTGAAAACGCGTTGCACGTGCACTGTCTGCACACAAATCTGAAACGACCCTGCTCGTCAGTTTGATTGACAGAACGTCGAATACATGTTATGTCAGTGACGAAATTAAGTAGTATTTGAGGATATCGCGGCGGAGGGTGCGAAGATGGCCTTGCTGCCTCCATCATCAGGGCGACACGACCAATCTTCGGTTGACTTACAGTTATATACAAGCGTGTGCTCATGGGCCATCAGTTTTACAACTAACCATGCTGTGCTAGTAAAACCAGATTTCTAAGTAAAAGTACCAATTTTACACAATATATATCCCATCATCAGAAACCTTCAGACTTCATCCAGATTTCTCAGTTACAAATCTGTGACTGGTGAATTTTGTAGAGTGCACTAACAAACTGTGGGTATTCACGGTGGTGTGTGATTTAATAAAGTAGAAGCTGTGAACGATGTTATTTCTCTGCTTGCAGTGCTTCGCCCTTCTCCGCCTCTGAAAGACTGACATAACATACCCCCTGCCGTGATCATCCACACGCACAGCACAGCAAAAGAAATGGGCTGTCCAGTAGTTACATGTTTGTCGATCTCGATGGTGAACCGACTTTGTCCTTTTTTATGACAGGGCCAGTAATAGTAGTTGATGCCATTATTCGGATGTTTTTCCTGCATGGATGGAAACATGATTCGCTGTCACAGAAACGCACATAATAAAAGAAATCGATAGGACAGATTAATATCTAATAATCGATAAAAACTGAAGCTGACATTTATAGCAAATCTTCATGCTTAATGGCCGACGCCTAGTGCATTAGGGGAGATTAAGGGACAAAAATACGCGCTTTCTGTCTGTAGTGACTGTCGGGTACACCGTTTCCTTCAGGGTCTACGCAGGATGTACGCATCCAGCGTACTCCAAATTTATTTTGTCTCTGAAACAATCTGTACTTAGGGCACCAAGCAGAATGTATTGTACTGTTTTGTACTTTAAAACAAATAATACGTTAAAATGTGAGATCCTGTATTTGGTTTAGGCTGCGAATATTTACAAAATGGCACCATTTGATTCATGTGTCTGTAACGGAAGGTAACTAGCGACAAGTAATTATGTGTTACTGAAAGAAAGAAGCTTAGCCAATTAACAAGAAACTGTAGAATATAGGCTAGGCCAATGCGTGTAATCATGGTAGGCAGTAGAGTATGAAACACGGATAGGGGAGTGATCTATGCTTGTAAGCTATTCCAGTCCAAACAGTTGTTGAATGTTTTTCACTCTCTAGCGTGAGCGAAGAAGAACATGTGGGCCCATTCATGTCTGTGTGTCGCGTTTTTCGCTGGAGTACTCCACCTGCCTGGTCAGGGAATTGGTATACCTACGGGGGTCCTCAACCAACATGATCGGGGGTACTCCTTCTGCATGACCAGCGGACTCTGTTCCAAAAAGGGTACAGTACCTGTATGCCCTGGAATAACAGTGGTACAAGAAGGACTAAGACGCAACATTAACCTCGGATTGCATTAATGCAACAACAGCTTAAGTGATGTGGCGTGAGAAATTCTTTTGATGGTCAGTGTTTCCCAAAGAGTACAGCTTTCCATTCTTATTGTCCACGCGTAGACAGAAAGTAAAATGATCAGCTGTATCTTCACGTAGTGGATAATTCCGTCCTCTAGGCGTCTGTTTCAAGGGAGTATCCTCTAACTTATTGTTCTGACAATATTTTAAAAACAGACACGAATTGAAGCCGTCCTCGTCGCTTCAGTAGCGCTCAGCACGATCTTCGGCAGTTGCAGCGCGGTCAAGGACGTGGGTCTTGGTCCATAGAACACAGTGATCGGGGTTCGAATCTAACCCGAGTTTTTAATTTATATCCGCATCTTTCTGTGTAGTTTTGTTCTGTGCATGTCCAACGGACACCCCCCCCCCCACCTTTAAAGAGTTTACGAAATGTCGAAAAAGGTTCGGAAAGTTTGCAAAAAATTATCCACAATGACTTACGCTCAGATTAGGCAGTAATCGCAATGTAGCTGGCTAAGGATTCGTTTTATCTGATCGGTTATGCTGTGTTACAGCAGAAAGTGAGAACGTTTTGTTCGTTATTCTAAGTGTTAGCCGTGATGACACAGTTAACATGTACGCTCCGCACTTGGTTGTTATTAATTACCTACGCCAGGGTTGTCATTTCAAAGTCAAGCCCAGCTGATAAGACTTGTTGGCAAATTAGCCGAGCTGTTAGGTAGAGTTCTTATATCCCTTCTATTAATAAAAGTGGGAAGGTATAGCCTGTCAGAATGGAGTAAACATGTTTCCAAAATTACACTCTTAGGAACTATGGTGTCCTATCTCATTGTCCTTGATGTCCAGTTACTGAATTTACAACTGGCTGTAGTTATGTGGTTTTTCTCATTCTTTCCAAACAACTACCTAAGCAGTAATCCTCTTAGCAGTCCTCGACTTACCCTACCAGATTGTTAGGTACACACAGAACACAGTTATCTTCCCACGTCATTCGACGCTGTACATTAAAAAGTGACTGAAAAACTTAAGCCAAGAAACAGATTCCTTTCATTTCCGTTATGAGCAGGCTTCTCTTGCTTTTATAGTTGTGATTTTGCTTGGCACTGCATTGAGCATATAATAACTAACACAGGTTGGTTGATTGGTTAGTTTGTTTGTTTATTTCACAAAGATCTTGATGGGTGATCTTTGTAAATGAGCCACCATGCAGGAAATACCCAAAAACGAGTGGGTACAATAGAACACAATGCAACAGATGGCCACAAAGAGATTGTCCGTGTTTAGGACATAACGTATGATGTGATAGCGCCTGCCAAGGGTCCGTCCACACCCGAAGGACGTCCACATAGTGCTGATACTGTGTAATCAAGGGATAAGATGGAAATGTCCTTTACTGGGGACGCTGAGTTGCCAGTGCGTACCGTATCTGCCAGTCGTTGTGTTATTCATTAACACGTTTGTAGATTATTGTCATGTTCTGTGTGTTCTATCTTCACCAGAGTTCAGGCACCTTGTTAAACAAAAATGGCCCCTGTGGCACGATCTCGTGACGTTAAGTGTCTGAATAAATACACGCTTTCTTTAATGACGCAGCATTATCGATGTTAAGGTAACGTTAAAGTTGTGCGTTTGTTTAATTAAGCTTCGCCCCGGATTCGATCCCAACTGTCGCTATAAAATAAAAATCTGCTGGTACAGTAACAACCCGTCCTCAGACGGGAACTCCCGAATTCGCATCTGATTCAAAATATGTGTGGTGGGGCCGATTTTGTTATGTGGGAAGACACACAAATTAACCTCAAAAATTAAGTATAATCACTTAACAAAGTCGTTTAACGATTAGTTACTAAGAACTCTGTGCTTGCTGGATTTATTTAACAATTGTATTTATAAAGATAGCTGCCTTATGGGTTGTTGCGCCGTGTAGTCTGATAGAAGTTTACCGATGAATCGCTCTGATGACGGAGACAGTATGACCTCTGAAACGTTTATAAACATATACCATACTACACAGCGCAACAACCCGGAAGACAGAAATCTACATACTCACAGCTGTGAAAACCTCAATTATACATGTGTAAATGTATTTGAATTAGGAATGTCGCAGCTCGCTGGTTGAGAAACACTGAATTTACCTGTGAACGATCATGATCTATGAGAATCTTCATTCTGTTTGAATTAATCTTTATCATAGGTATTTGCATTTGTGGAATACTAATGTAGTACAGTATTATATTGAATCGTTTCTTCTTGTCATCATTAACCTTGGGACAATAAAGTGTGCTATAAACATACTTGAACAGTAAAGTAAATGTACGTATCTTTACACTTCGCCTGGCAGATGAAGGTTATCATGTCTTCCTCGTATTCACAAGGTCTACTGTTCGACTCCCAAGGTTAAAATTGTACAATGTAAATTTTTGGGTACCTTTACTTAGTCTTCATAAGATAGTATTTGTCATAATTCACTGCGACCCTCAGTACACGTAGTATGCATACACCAGTGATCCTCCGTGGCCTGCTGTGGGTTTGTTGTGCAGTTTATTTAAAGCTGTTAGTAGATCAGACCGTCGAATGATTTATGAATGATAAATTGAAAACTATGTGGAAGAAGACGGTCCTGGCCTAATTTAAGTTTCAATCCCGGAATGTACCTGGAGGATATGAGGAAAACCACAAAACACCTAAGTCAGGATAGCTACTTCCGCAGCCCATACGTGAATATTCCTGAGGTTCAGGGTTCAAATGTCGGCAAGGAGACCGGCTGTCTTGACTGAGGATCTTCGTGGTTTTCCTCAGTTTCTTCAGGCGAATGTCGAAAAAGTACCTTGCATTAGGTTTCTATTGAACATTACTACCCGTTTTCCAGTCTTTCTTTTACGTCATTAATGGTAACATTGGCCGAGTTGTAGTGAAGCGGACAGGTTTTAGAAACCGTTCTTCACCCCTCGGGCAAAGCCGTTTTACAGATCCAGATTCTTTGAGGACGGATGTCTGATAAATAATCTTTTAGTTGTACCTTCATTCATAAAGTTTAATTATGAATGTTAGGTGTAACTATGATGTACCTTCTAGTTTATTACCACATAGAGGCGTTATTTATACACCGAATTTCAAATGAACATATTCAGATATGTCATTAATAATTAGATATGTAGACTATTATTTGTGCTGTATAATACGAGGCAGGTATGGTAGTCGGAAATCCCACTGCTCCGTGTCTCTACAGCCCTTGAAGGACCTTAGCCTCCTCACATATGGGAGGTTTCTTATGCCACAGACATTTGGTAGGACTCCTTGGACGAGTGATCAGCTCGTCGTAATGCCTGTATCTACATAGGACAGCACAACATACAAAGACACCGACAAACATCCATGCCCAGAGCGGGATTTGAAATCACGATTCCAGTGTCGGAGCCGGTCGGCTTGCCGGTATATCATTCCAGGTTGAGGACCATTGACACATACACTACGGAAGAGGGCAAGAGTAGGAAGAGGTATCCTTGGCTTGTCCTTTTGTCGTAGTTTGTAGCTCAAAAATACATTTGAATCGCGGTTATCAAAATATTCTAACATGGAGGTAGAATGTTCCGAAACTTTAGTATCCGCCAACAAATCCACGCGGCGTCAAAACCGAGAAGATCACCATCGATAATTAATAGGTTCTTTATAACCAAGCAGAAGTAAAATTAGATTATAGGCCTATCTCTAGAAGTCTAAGGAATTATATTACCCGTTCCGCGTGCCCCATTGCCCCAGTTTTCTCCACGCAGAAAGACGGCGAGCATCACTCGGCCGGTCTGTCGGGCAGAAGAAAGTTCTCGCGCACGTTGTCTACCGAATGGCTGGCTTACCCTACTTTCTATTCCTCCATCTCTTGAAACCCTAACTCCATATACGGACGGAGAAGCGGACTTGGGAGGAAAGTTGTTATGAATCAACAGTTTATTATAACCCTGCTGCTCTCTTGAAGGCAAAATAAATCATGACGTCACACCCACTTCGTGAGACAGGGGTGGGCAACCTCGACTTCGCCTCCAGAGAACTGGGTGTGAAGGCGTCATTTTCTTAATATCACATGGCACCGAATTTCGCGGTTGAGTGGTTGCACTCTGCTTCCGTATTCGGCAGATCTGGGGTTCACATCTCGTCCAAGAGACGGGATTTTCGTTGTTTTCCTCAGTCGGGATACCGTAAACTAGGCCACGACTGTTTCCTTGTGCATCCTTTCTAGTTAGGTTTTCTCCTAATCGTCCTACCATTCGATGCAGTATAACCTGAGTTATTGACAGCGTCGTTAAATAAACCGTGAATAGGTGTCACATCACGGTGCTTGCTTTCTTTATTTATATTTCTCTTTCTTCTATTTGTCTTACGTGAAAATCGTCAATTCGTTCAAACTTTGAAAGGGGAAACTCAAATAAGCTGTGAACACGCTGAAACGGTCTGTACAGCATTCTTGTTTCGCGTATCTTTACTAACTTCTTACTGGCTGTTCGTATCGTTTACGTATATACACCGACGTCTCTTGAGGTTTTGCCATCAGCGTTTTGTATGTATTTTTTATTTCCGTGCCTGTTAACGTGTTCCGACTGTATCATCATTCTTATCTTGATAACTTTATTGTTAGTTGAAGAGCACAAATTATGTAACTTCTATCCCACACGTTTGTAAAACGGAGCTACATCATTTCTGCATAAAATGCATTCCATAAACTTGGCCTCAATTCTGCAGAAGAAGTGAGTGAATTGAGCACAAATCTGCTAGCTAAATGAACCTTGTCCTACCTTCTCCACGCCACCCACACAAGGGCGGAGTGTTCATGTTAACCGTGTTAGCTCTGCTAACGATTTGAAAAACGAAAAATAATCTTGTCTTACTTTCTGGTTCAGTGGTATTCCATACACTGGAATACAGCGGAACTAATGAGATAAAATGCATCGTTGGTCAGCTTCAGCCAGCCAGTCGTTCTTAATCAATTAGTTGAGGCTTCCGCTAGCTACAGGCATAACCGTCTTGATGATTGAGGCGTAAGCACCTCTGAAACGTCTGCCAATTTCTACAAGACCACACAGCCGAACATTCCAAAAGACTTTGGCATATTCGCCGCTGTTAAAATCTGAAATCGTAATGAAGGTGGGTAGGAGGAACGAGCATCAGGAAGTTTTCAGGAACCTAACTCCAAAAGCATAATTTCACGAACCGTCATGTGTCTTGTCCTAATACACTGACAAGTTCCGGCCTCTTCTAAGGGTGGAGAGAGGCGAGACACCCGAGTGATAGTTAACCAGTAACCTCCAGGGCCTTTTCAGTGTAGCACATGTTAATTCCGCACCACCCACACAAATCTACATCACCGTAGGCTCTCGAACCGGTTACATTTCTGTGCTTGAGATACGCAAATGTGAACGTCTGTTTTCGTTCATTGCCCTGAATCATTTTTATCACTTTCGTACGGTCAGAAATCCACTGCTGTTTCGATTATTGAATCAACTGACTGACCTAATGGTACGGGGTTTTCTTGGACAGCTGGTAATTACTGAAATGGTAAAGACATTTCCTGTTTTTATTCTGCGTTGCTATGGATGTTTCACGAATTTTACCTTACGTTTCAGCCTTTTGATCATACTAAGACAAGCGCTCGTTGCGTCACAAGTGAGAACGATACTAATTACTATACAGTGGATAAATTAAGTTGAGTTTCACGAAAATCAGAATTAGTGTCTGTAATATTCATGTTTATGATCGAACCATCGAACCATAAGGCAGGCTGACACACAGCGGTCGCTAACATGGTTTCGAAAAAGGAAATACAGAGCCCTTACAGCCTACGTTTTCGAAAATACTTTAAGGGTTGTGAGATGAAAGCAGATTAGGCGGGCGGGACATAAAATATGTATGGTGATGAGACATGAGAAATGCATTCAGAATTTCAGTCGGATAACCTCAAAGAAGGAGACCATTTGGGAGACCTAAGTAAGTAAGCCGCGCGCGAATAAGTGGGTGAAGATGGCCGGATTGGCCTGGAGGCAGTAAGCACTGCTGAAACGTCGGTCAATTTACACAAGACTAGAGGGTACAACTTCCCAGAGGCAGTCATCATCCATAAATGTGTTGTAGGTTCATTTTCGTAATCATAAAGTCGCATCATTTGTCCAAGGAGTTAATTTATGCCACTCATTCAAACTCTATATCTGTGTGATTTTTAATAGGTACCCGAAGTGGTCTTCCCGACTAAATGTTGCATAAATTTGTAATTTCCTCATACGCGCTGCATGCCTTATCAATTTTATCCTCCTCGATGTTTTTCACCCCCCCCCCCCCCCAACAATATTAGACATGATTTGAAGCTTTCGCGGCGAAGTTTCAGGGACCATCTCTGACATCAAAACCCTAATGATGGGGACAGAGATGGTCCCTGAAACGTCGGTTTCATCGTTTAACCACCCGACGCCTCTGATCACCCGTGAAAATTTTATTGAATGTTAGGCAAACAGTACAAATGCTGCCCCTCATTATGTAATAGTCTCCGTATTTTTTGCTTTATTTTTCTTAGATTCAATCAACAGTTTGTTCTCAAGCACCGACATTATGTGCCCTCTCCTTAGACTATTCCCTATTAGCGCCAATTAGCTCGGTTTCTCATGGTTATAAAAGTTAACTATTATTTGTAATTTTCCATTATCGATAAGATTATTGGCTGATGACTTTCTTTTATACGTAATATCATTCAGTGTGCACTATCTTATCTCTCCATTTTTCAGCTGTCATCCATATCATTTACAGGGTCTAACTGTGCAGATTATCTTTTAAGAATAAGTTTGTTTACATTTTCGTCTTGACGAAATTAATACCAAGTTAAATTCGGGAAATGCTAATTCGTGACTCAGAATATTTTCTCTGGTCTCCTTTCTAGAAACATGAAAATTAAAATGGGATACTCGGTACAACATCCCAGAAGACAGTTGACATTACCAATGGATTTTTTTTAATTGAGTGTAAAATTCCGTTATTTTTATTAATATTTCCAAAGGGAGGGGAAAGATGGAGGGACATGGTCTAGGAGACAGCAAAGTTTTGACTTATGAATATGCAGGTTCTCAGTAAAAAAATGTACGTAACTCTGCAGTTTATTGTATCCAGTTCTTAACTGAAGATAAAATTGTCTGTGCGCATGACATTTCAGACTTAGCTTCATTTCTTATCAAATCTTGCTACAGTTAAACCTTATGATAGGCCACAACCAAATACACACACTCCTTCAAAGGTCCCAGTCCGAGAAAAGGATGGAAGGATCCCGTTCATATGGACCTGTCATCAGACAGAACACTAAATAAATAATAAATAAAATAAAGTCAACGTGGTCCAACTGGCGGCCGGGGAAAGTATTTGTTAATTTGTTGATTTGAAAAAATAATTGTGATTCTCATCTCATCTGCTGCTTTATTTTTTATCCACCATGAAAATGTTAAAAACGAAGCAGAGGAACGGGTTATCTGAGGATGTGTTACGATCAACCCTTCGTTTAGCAACAACAAAAATAGAAGTAAAAAACATTCTGCTCAGTGCTCTCACTAAAGCCATTGATTTTAATAGCTTAAGATGTACATTCTACTGGTAAAAATTGTTATTGTATCAGATATAAGCTGTCACAGTAGCGGAGTTCAAATAATTTGTGTAAGTTTTCCAGGTAAAAATTATGAGAGATACAAACTGTTGTAGGGGAAAATTTAAAATAAAACACAACTCTATAGTAGTTCTTTCTGATTCTGGGTTACTCTTTTTTCCTTCAAAAACAGTAGATCGCTGCGGTTTTAGCATGCCGTGTCACAATTATTCAAGTTTGTGTACATCATTATAATACAGGTGTGTGTAAATTATCTTTACAACTTTACTCAAGAATAAAACCTCCATCAAAAGACGTTGGCACACTGTTTGAGCGTCATATTCGAGAGAAAGTCGCAGAGTTTGTTCTCAACATTACACGTATTCAACATGGGTACCATTTGTCACACCTACAATGTCCAAGCGGTATTCAGTCTCCATCCCTGTACGCTGTATCTTGTCATCTTCAAATGTTGCAATAGCAGCTGCCTCCCCAGGCAAATGCTGGTATACTACCTTAAATTAGGCCACGACCGCTTCCTTCCACGTACTTTCCAATTTATTGTTCACCATCATCCTCTCATTCGACGCAGTTTTGTGTGAGCTACGGAAAAGTCGTCATTAAATAAATAAAATTAAATAATAGCAGTTTCAATTTTGTCCTTGAAATCGTTCATGTCGGCCACCGGAGTTTGGTACACAGTCTCTTACTGAATTTTTATGTCGCTGAGTGGAAGACCTCCAATGAGAAGTCGTTGTATTAGCGTCAGAACTTGAGCTGTTGCTCTCCCTATTGGTCCAACCGAGGCTCCAAATACATACAGTGTCGACACAAATTGTAATAAACTGTACCATCAGTTTGCACAAACACTGCTTGCACTTTAACTCCGTTGTGTTTGTTATTAAGAAACAAGGTATTCAAACATTGCTTAAGGAAACTACGATAATCTTGTTACAGTCTAGTTATCATTATTACGTTGGAGCTTTGTACATTAGAAGTACACGATCAAACACACAAGAAATGTTGACGCGGTAATTTACAATAAGTACAGTTCTATTTTTCAGATGTTTCCTCTGTCAGCTGTATGCGCATTCGATTGTCTCGAGTTCGTTAACCATTTAAAGTTCAGCGTTAACAATGTGTACCACCTGTTGTAATAATGATTAACTATACATTTTCTCCGAAACGTCGTTTTACGTTTTATATTTTCTAGACGATGGATAATATCCAAGAAAATTTGTATTCAATTGACTCTTCACCATCGTCAAGAAGTTTTAGATTTGATATACATTTTGTATTTACGGGTTTCGTATGATGGCATTACCTGGAAACCTTACAATAAAATACCCTGTTCCTTCCAGGAATTGTGTGTCACTTCTCCCCCAAAATGTTCTCTTCCTCCTAACTCTGTCTCTCTTCTGCTTCAAAGGGTTAATAGCAACTGACATTTAGATCAGACAGGTAGGAGCTGTTAGCTGATCAATTCTTATCAGTGCTTTCTTCTGTCTTATAACTATTATTGTGATACGTTCACACAATCGCGTTACAGAGGCCACAACTAAAAACTCATGGCCATATTATAACGTAAAATTTGCATGTCTTAAGAGTTTCTTTATTTGACGGAAATTTCACCACGTGGTATACAGTGTTCTCACAGGCAAGGTTGTAGAGATCGAATCGTGATGTTATGAATATTACATCAGGTGTGGAGTATTAGAACATTTTATACCAATAAGCCTTGGGATGTATTTTCACGAGGCAGAAACAAGCGTGGCGTAAAATAGTCGTATTTACATTCTGCTTGGGATAATATGAGGGAACTCTTGGCCTGAGTTCAAGAAGACCGAAAGAAACACAGGAAGTCTAGTTTTGCGAGATTTTAGGTTACCACGGCGGTGAGTATGACGATATCGTTGTATTATCAGGGCAATGTCGCCCTGTTGATGGAGCACCTCTGAAACGTCGGAAAACTTCTACCAGACTACAAGGCGCAACAACCCAGACAGTCATTCTCATATTCGCCACTGTGAGAACAAAGTCTCAATCAATTAATTGGTTAACATTTTAATCCTGTGAGTTTTGTTTGTCTGGCTGAAATTTCAATCGCCCCTAGCACAAACGCAGGTGAAAAGAAGTCGACGACAGAATTAAATATTCACGTGAAACATCTCAAAGAAAATCAATAAATATGAAGCGGTGTTTGTCATTAAATGTTGTTGCTTGCAGATAATGTGAGCCTTGTAAAAGAAACTCTTGCACACAACAGATACCACGGCCACTGGGCTCAGCTCATTCCACTGACTTAATAGTCGGACTTGTATTAAAAAAAACACTTGACTGATGTGTTTGTGGCTTTCCTTGTGTCTCTCCAGGCAATTGCCGAGACAAGTTTCTTGAAATAGGCCAATTTTGCTACCTCCCAGAACTCCGCATTCGTCTTTCCTGATGATATATCTTTATCATTAAAACGCAAGGTGTGGCATACAAGGAACCTTCTATCGACCAGTAACTTATCGAATTATCTTACGCTTAGCTACGACGTTACTTAATCTGTCCGGATAAGCAACAGGCCCCAAAATGATGTAAGATTTGAGGTTTTCAGAGATGTGAGTATGAAGATTTCTGTCTTCTGGGTTGTTGCGCTGTGTAGTCTGGTCGATGTTTACCAACGTACACAGCGCAACAACCCAGAAGACAGAAATCTTGATGTATACATATTTAGTGAATGAAATAAAGACATTATATTAAACGTAACAGTTACATACGTCAGCAATGGTACTTAAGAGAATCTTGGGAAAAGCTATTGCTGTGCCATCTGCTAAGTTTTGACCACGCTAGACTTCCCGCGCAACGCAAGGAGATATAACAAGGTTAATATTCCGTATTATAATTTGTTTACTTCTTTTTTTGGACAGTGTGTATGTATCAACTAGAGATGTGTAATACGTGAAGAATATTCGATATTTTATCCTGGCGGGGGCATCTGTGAATTTATCCTAGCTTTAAATGTAAAACATTCCTGGCAAAAATGAGGTCGGCAAAGCAAGTAATGAAAAGAGAGATTTTATCATCATTTCCACTACTTCCCAAAATACGAACGATCGAGATAAAAGTATGTTAGTGGTTGCTTTGTGTGGTTAATAAGTTTCGGAATTTAATTTGAAGTAAGAACGTAAATAAATTGGAAAGGTGTTGAGGAAAATATACGTGGTCTGAGAACCGTGAACTAAGTTGGGTTCGTGGAAGAGGTTTTATAGCAATAAATTTCGTGATTTGTACTTAGAAAGAGAGGAAAGGTAAAGTACACAGCGACATACATTGACTCGACGCAATGTAGTCTGAGCTACGGAAAAGACCTAAATAAATAAATAAATATGCTTACAATGTCGATTTCATGTCGTTCCCAATTATGAACTTCTATTGGTTTCTTTTAATACGGTTACATTCTGAAGCCCCGGCTAGTTCGTAAGCCGAAGTATGAAAACATTTAATTTACTTTAACAGGCAACTTTCTTATGAATGGGTGATTTCCAATTAATATCGCGATGGGTCATGCCCTCTATTCAGGTCCTGTTACCACGAGAACAGTAGTTTAATGTCACATACTTGATTCGATGCCTGATTCTCTTGCTGACTCGTGCTATCATCTAATCTAACATTCTGTTATTTAACTCATATAAGCGAGAAGTTTCTTTCATGTTATATACGCTACAGGTAATAGAATTTTACTATGAGGATAGTTTACATGGCCGTTCAATACCATACCTAAACGTATTCTGCTTGTAAGACATAAGTAAACGAATAAATAACCTTAGGTAATCACCAGATACATCATTACCTCTTGCATATGGGCCTTGTAGAGTCTCTTTGTTTGGAAGTTGACAAGTACTTAACTCGTCAATAAATTACCTACTTTTATGGAACCATCTTCGCCTTCACAGAAGTGTGCTATTGTTTTCCCATCCGAACTTCTTCAACCCAATTCACATCCTCACAGCTGACTTCTGTAACATATCTTTTTTAAGTATTATCCTTATATTTAAGCATATATGTCCTCGATGTTGCTTTCGTTGAAGTTTATCAATCTCGCGGGATCGACTTCAGTTCCAGTTCAATGCACATCATATTTGTTATGTAAACAAAACTGTGAAACAGAATTTTCTCCTTGTCAAGCCGTTCCACCAATGCTCCATACTCATGTCATCGCTCATGAGGTGTGCGATAGGCCGGACCAGCCAGCAAATTGTTACATCGGTCATCAACTTTGACCCAGCACTTGCCTGAACTCGGAATAAAAAGCGTTTTCAGTTGTCGTTCAATAATAAATATACTAAAATATCGGCTCATCGCCCTGATGACGGAGGCAGTACGACCTCTGAAACGTTGGTAAACATCGACCAGACTACACGGCGCAACAACCCAGAAGACAGAAATCTTCAACCTTGTAACAGTTGACCTAAATGGGCATTATTATTTGACGAATTATTCATGGATTAAGACCATGTCTCGTATATCTGAACTGAAAATAATGATTCTAAAGGGTTTTGACGGCGGTAGTTCACACTTAAAATTATTTGTTGTCAGGACTTTCTCCATCGTCTGTTTTTTTTAAAATTCACGACGTTTCGGAGACAGAACCAGCCTCCGAAACGTCGTGAATTTTAAAAAACATACGATGGAAAAAGTCCTGACAAATAATTTTAAGTGAAAATAATGAAATTTCTTTCCTTTGCCTAACACCACGCAATGAAGGTATTTCAGGGACGTGGACATTATGTTCCATGTATTAATAACCCGGGAAGTAGATTTAGATGACCAATTAACTTCGCGTTCAGGCTGCTTTATTCTTGGAGGAAGAGTCCCTGGTCCCCATTAGATAGGAGGTTGGATGTTGATAGAGAATAATGAACTGGGAAGGAGGCGGCGTTGGACTATCTTCAGATGCTGTTTTGGTATTTGCCTAGAGGGACTGAGAATAAAACACGGAAGAAGTATGTCATTATGGACTGCCTGCGGGCCCAGAATCGAACACTGGATTTCCCGACTATAAGACAGGAGCTCTAATTACCCAACCGCAACGTGTGATGGTCAGTTAAAGAAAGAGGGGAATAAAAAGCGGAACCAATTGTTTTTTGTCGAGATGAATGGAGTAAATTCATTCACGGTCTGGTGTTCGTTTAACATTTCTAACTGGGATTTTTAACCTTCCCCTACTTTGTTACATAATGCCCATGGCCTAACATTAGGTGCCAAGGATACTCAGCTATGGCAAATTGTCAAGTATCTGTTGTGGGGAGGGGACTTTGAGTTGCGCCAGCAGCATAGTTATCAGGGGTCTTCTATTTAATCGTCTTAATAATATTTTGCGAAAAGTACAAATTATGGAGCTCCTCATTATACTTTCCTTTTTTCACTTCAGCCCTGTTAGGTCCAATTATTTTCTCGGCATTATTTTCAAACACTTTCAGTCTGTAATAAATTCTTCTCGGGCTGCAGGCCGTGTAAGGTGGCTTAATGAAGAAAACACTAACGTTTCGAGAACCATTTTCGCCCTTGTCCCGAGAAGAATTGGTATTCTTGGTCGCCTAGAAAGCCTCAGATCATACTTTCAGTCTGTTTTTTTTACTTCATGTAAGATACCACTTTTTATACCCTTACAAAATAAAAGGGAATTTTTAACATAAGTAATTCGCTTGTTTCACATTTTTATTGAAATGATTAAATGAAGTAGGATGAAGTATTTGGATATGAAGCACACAGAGTGAATATGAGAACTACTTATGAAATTTTAGTCGGAAACATTTTTAGGGAAGAGAGATCATTTGGAAGATCTAGCTCAACATTGGAGGACAGCAACATAATATGTGAGATTGAGGCGATTGGATTTTGCTGGCCCAGGACAGGGGCCAGTGGAGGGCTTTGGTTAATTCGGTGATGAACCTTCAGGTTCCTTAAGCCATCTAGTTAGTTAGAGATTTGAGGTTTCTACTGCGGTGAAGATGATGATGCTGTTCTTTTGGGTTTGGGTGCCGTAGTGTCGGATAAATATACTGGCGATGCTGATGGCGTCGCCACTTCAGCCCCGAAGATGGAAACAGTGTATTCCTCCGAAACGTTGGCGCCTGTCAACGAATCTTCACTGCACAAAAAACCTGGAACAACATTAAAATGTAATAGTTATTACAGAAATGTTGACTGGATTAAACTGGCTCGAGATGGTTCCGCTGGAATTTCTGTTGCCGTAAGGCATGTTTATTTTTTGTGTTTCTGACTTTTAAAGAAAGATTGAATCATAAAGAACATATTCTGAAGCAATTTAGGATCGGGATAAACTGTGAAAATATGTGAAGCAGATAAGAGACTCGCTTGCCGTCGAATGACGTCATTAATGTGTTGATTCGGAATACAATCGACTCTTAGGATGTAAGGAGGGGGTTGTTAAAAGCACGTGATCAGCGACAGTGCTAATTTAGTGCACGTATTTGCTGTAGCTATAATTAGCATTCGCTACGTGCATAACAAATCTTCTGTCCGCCTTGTCCATGTTATGTAAACAGCTTCCAGTGTTGGGTGATACCGGCCATGAGTTTCGACCGCAATTTGCGTAGCACACTTCCATCTTTGCTTTCGAAATGACAAGGTAGGCTCGTTTTCCGTACTGAAAACAAATCACAGTTTTCCATCCAACTTTGTTTTTGCGTTCCTTGCATGAGTGCATAAAATGAAATGTTTTACTCTCTTTATGTTTCATCCAAGGATTTCAGTGACATTGAGTATCATAAATCCTCTAAATTGGCTTTATTTCGTTTAGGTCTAATGCAACCCACATATTGCGTCAGGGGTCGGAAAACAGCGTTCCGCAGTCCACATGTGGGCCCCTCAACCTATTTATGCGGCACGGTACATGATTTAGGAAATAGCCAATACGAGAATTTTCTTCCATGAAGTCATGCTCGTTCTTTTATTTTCTAAACTTAGTTCGTTATAGGCTGACTGTTATCAACTCAGTTGTATGGAGAAATAAGCTATTGTTTGCAAGTGAATACCAGCTGTGTTCCTTAAGTTAAACGCACGTTATTGTCAACCACTTTTTAAACTTTCCTTTGTTCATCCACGAAGATATGAATTGGACATGAAGCCCGTGATAATGGTTGCCAACCCCTGCTTTACGTGACTCTCAAGTCAAACTACACAAATGTAAAAAAGAAACCGGTTTGCTATTGGAAACACTGGTGTCTGGCATATGATGTAGGTATTATTAAGGTATTGCATTGTATTTATGAATAGAACATTTTTTGCTACGACGAATAATTATCGAAAACAGAGAAGAATTTTTGTGACTACGCAGTGTTGTACGCAGCTATGGGGTTCTCACGGCGTTGAGTACGAAGATGGCTGTCTTCTGGGTTGTTGCGCCGTGTAGTCCGGTAGAAGTTTATCAACCTTTCAGAGGTCCTTGCTACCTTCATTATCAGGGCGTACTGATCTCCTGATGATGGAGACAGCCAGTACTTCTAAAACGATGGTAAACTTCCACCAGACTACTTGGCGCTACAACCCAGAAGCCAGTGTTCTTATTCTTCATCGCTTTATAGTATTCTTATGGCGCACGTTTCACAATCCACGAATTCTTGTCTTACGATTTGTTTTCGTCAAATTTCATTGTTTTCCCCACTCGTTCTTAGTATTTTTGTAAAAATGGGTTTAATCTCTTCTGCACAGTCTTAACAATTATTACGTCACTTCCCGTCCACCGTCAGCTTGAGCTTGAAATTTAAATTGGTCCATAGAAATAAAGAAATATCTTCACAAGTCACGATGCATAAATATCTGCAGGCTTTACTGAAGTGACAACTTTGCTCTCCACGGATTAAACAAAAATCCATTCCCACTGTTGTGAATGATCTCTGCACACTTCATACGAGCATCCCTTTCGTTTGTATTGAAGAGCGAATTTATTGTCTGTTTTTATCCATTTATTTTACCCTTTAACTATGTGCCCCATCTTCTTTAACAATCAGAAACGCTGCATTTTATATTTAAGGGATTCGTATGATTCTCAGTTGAAACAAGGATTCTTTCCTTAAACAGCATTAATCATTATTCTGTCTTTGTAATGTTGAAGTGTGTTTTCTTTAAAATAATATTTACGCGAAATTCTGCTTTAATTGGTTAATTCTTTGTAGCACGATTCTAAATATATGTACTACTTGCGTTAAAATTAGGTAACTGCAATTGCTCATAGGGTGTCTGCATGAGTTTGTTGTGATTCTCAGAATAAACAGCGATTATTTCCCTAGACTGCCTGAACCAGTTGATGTTTGTAATGAAAATTCGTTGTCCTTCTTAGAGGTAGGAACTGCATTTTTAAATGCTGTTTAGACATACTTTGTGATTCAAAAGGTTTTAAATTCATGTAATCTCTAACATCCTGTGCCACGTCTCAAAAATTACATTTCCGGAGCTTGAATTTCATTCACATTTTTATTTATTTTTAACCAGTTTTATTGAAATATAAAAACATTGGAATCTGTGTTGTATTTTAAGAGGTCATTTGTCTCTTACCGAACATACGTTTTAATTATCTGTCCATCGCCCAAAACATTTCTTCATACCTTTGTATTCTATTGTTTACATAGCTTGATAAGACATTCCTTATCGAACAATAGAAATGTTTTCACTGTAGTAATATGACTCGAATTTTTGCCACAAACACTGAAACTCTATATTGCAAGAAACCTGGTCGTGTTACTTGCAGTTTGTGTAACTCAGTTCATTTCTTTAGTTCCAATTTAACGTCTAAGTCGTTATTTCGGCCCACAGTTTTTCCGACAAATATTTTGTATATATTTCTTGCTTCACCATTATGTGTTGTATATCCTGTCTGTTGATTTCATTATGAACAACCCCCCCCCCCCCTCCCCCCCCCCCCCCCCCCAACTTCTATATTAATTTGCCCGTCTTGGAACCAGATATTCTTCTCATCGATGTTTTCTGATACTTCCGGTGTTTGTTCTCCCTTGATATCTTACAAAACAATGGAAAGGATTATAAATACGTCTTATACGCATAAATTCAATGGGTGTTTTTAATTTAAATACTCGAGCGTGCATTTCCTTGCAGACGTACAATTGGGTGTTACTCATCGGCTACAGTGATGTAAAGAACAAGTTTCTATTTCCCTTAGTCATTTGCATGCTTAGATAGGAAAGTGTGTCAATGTTCTGCTGTTTCTTGCTTCGTGCACCGAGAGACAGCAATTTTTGGGTCAGTCTAGCAAATGCTCACGGAGTCCCAATATAGAAAGACCGTTCTTACTGTAGAAATAACCCAGAGTAACTACAGTAATTCGAAAATGTTGGAATAACTAAATTACTGGCTAACTAAGTAACTCACTACCTACGTTGTGCGTTGTTTTCGTGTAGAAGTTGATAGTTGCGCAGCTGACTAAGAAAGTTCCTGCTTTTTTAAGTCTGCAGGTTCATTACCGTGATCACGAAAGCATGTCACTGGACCCATAAGTTCGTCTTGTTTTGTTCTTGCAAAGAACTAATAATAACTCGACAAAGACTGGACAGGACGTGATTAAATTCGGTACAGTAAGAGATGTCGACCTGACTTTTGAGCCACATCCGTCTAGCAATGTTCCAACAGGCAAACACAAAACAATTATTTTGTTTGAACCCTTTGTGTGATAGGTCTGCTGATGAATTCGGCCATTACTTCAAGTTCTACCAACCAGATAACATTTTGAGCCACATAGGTTTATAAATTGTGCCAGCAGAATATGTAATATAAAAATTAAACCAAAAGGCATAGAACTATTTTTGGGTCTTGTACAGATAAAGTGATGAAAACGCCCATGTTTATAATGCTTCGCCTAGTATTATTAGGGAGATTATTTGAAGGCTTAGATGGGTCGGGCTTGTAGCATGCATAGATGACCATAAAGTAATATATTTTCGTTAGAATACGTCATGGAAGAAGACTGGTTGGCATATGGAGACATACGTGAGACATATATTAAAATGGACCTGTGAGAAGTCGATTGTAAACTTTTGAACTGGATGGAACTGAATAAGGTTGAATGGTGAAGTTCAGTGGTTGCAGTGATGAAACTGTGGGTTCTGTGACAACAGGTAAGTTGTTAACATAGCTAAATAGCTACGGACTGAACAATGGACACTCGGTAAATTGAAGTAGTCATCACATGCTGAGGTACTTGGCCAGTGAATTAATCAGTCAGTGCTGAGGAGAGCTGTTGGGAGCAAGGAAGATCAAGCCACAGTGGTGTTGAGAGTATTACACAATGCGTAATTTCATAATCTGTGTTGTTTATCTACTGCTCTTAGGGTGATTAAATCAAAGAGGATGGTAGGGCGGAAATGAGAAATTATGCAAAGTTTTAGTCGGCAAGCCGCTTGAGAAACTTGGACGTAGATCGGAGGGATAATACTACAGTTCATCTTATATAAGTATAGTATGTAGTAATATGTGGATAATGAATTCAATTGTCTCAGGGTAAGGTACAGGATATTCCATTAAAACGCAACCCCAACACTGCACACAAGCCCATTCATGCGCAAAACGACGAAACCAGTGTCAAAATTGAATTCTTGCATCCTTATCTCGCTGTTGCTGATACACTGCTTGAAATCGGCACGGTTGTAATTTCAACTGTTTTATCGCTGGGTGGCCATATGTCACAAACAGACACTTCCTGTATCCAGAAATTTTGTTACCAGTCTTTGTGTTGTCTCATTCGGCAGTTCCTTGACGGGACACACGTCATTGATAAATGCTTCACGGGCATCAGCAAACGATTTCGATGAGAAATAAGACATTGGTGTCTCGCTTGAATTGGCCTACGCAGTGGTATACGTAGAAAAATAAATCCGAGTCCTTACATAACATGGGTTTAAAGTGACTGAAACGTACACATGGTTACAGGCGTACTCGTAAGATTATAAATGTTTTATATTAAGTTTCATGATATCCTGTTAATTAATTAAAATATGTTATACGTAGAAAGTACTTAAATATATAATAGGATACCTAACGATGAATATTAAGTATACGGAACTAATACAGGTAGTTTATGTAATGGAAACACCGTGTATAAATGTTTATCGAATATATCGATGTACACAGACGATTACGTAAAAATTCATATAGGCCACTAACTAAGACGGTCCTTTAAATAAACCACTGTCAGTACGATCCAAGTTGTATGTAAAATACGGGTATCGTTGAGTTAAATAAGAGACCGTGGAGACAGCCAATACCTCTGAAACGTCGGAGAACCAGATTAAACGTCGCATTAACCCAGAAGACAGCCATCTTCATACTCGCCGTTATGAGAACCTCAGATTCTACAAAATGAGAGCTGGTTTTCAGTTTTTTATTCGAAATAGACAGAAATTTAACAAAAAAGAAACTCGGTTTCGTTTAGCGATAGGCATGCCGCAGTGGCGGAGGAAGAAGTCGTGCTCGTGCGTCAGGTGAGAACCGGTTGCGCTCTTTCAGTAAGCCATCAAGAGACTTGCGGGTGGCGGAAGAATGTGGGATGTGATTCAGGAAACGAGCGAGCAGCATGTTTCTGGAGGCGGCGGAAATGCGGAAGGAAAATAGCACACAAATAACCATAAACTGGTATCAGCATTTGGAAGCAGTTCTAATGTCTTTACTCAGACACGCTTGTAAGTGCGGGAGTCAGCTAACTAATTGTATCGTCTTTATAGTCAGTCACTAAGTCATACTATTGAAATGACTGCAACACTTGGATGGAGATGGCTGTCTTCTGGGTTGTAGCGCCATGTATTCTGGTAGAGGTTTAGCAACGTTTCGGATGTCGTTGCCGCCTGTATCGTCAGGGTGATGAAACGTTACAGGTATCTTCGTTCTCACCGCAGTCAGAACCTCAAATCCTACTTATTACAGTTTATTTTGAGGCTTTGCCACTTTGCTATTCAAAAGCAATGTAGTAACATAATGTCAGAGCACATATGTATAGCTAACCTGTAAGTTTAGAAAGTGTTATAATTATTGACAACAGTCTTACAAAACGACTTGAGGCATTTGAAACACTGCGCTCTGTAAACGGATCACGTAGCGTTAACTGTATTGAACGAAGACCACATAGCAAGCGTCCGGCAGATGATACGGCTTGTGATTATTGAAAAGCAAATCACTTTCGCAGTGCCTTGACTACCTTGACAGCTTCCATCTGGAAAGATTTCATACGTAACGTATGTGTGGCCCTCACACAAGTAATGAGAAACGGATTACATAACATGTCGGACAAATTACGTGGCAGAATTAACAAAACGTTCTGGGAAGAATGTGTGATGTCTGTTTATTTTATAAGCAACAGCAGCAATGGTGAATATAGCAAGACTTTAAATTAATTATTATACATTATTAATATGATATTGATCCTGTTTTCGTAATTTTAAGTAGTACTTCTTCCTATTAGGCCTACTTAATTTTGTCCGATGTGACATGAAGGTACAGCAATGTCGAAATGTTTGCTGTTGTTGCAAAACAAAGCGTTCCCTTTACAAAAGTTGCATGTTAAGATATAAATTATCACGAAGGTTCACGTTACTTTATGTTAGTGACTCATCCACCCAACCAATTTTGGTGACTATCATGTTGATATTACTTACGGTAAGAAGTTAAAAATTACAAACGTGTGAAACCCATGAAAGGGAGTCTAGAGGTATGACATTCATACCAAGTTTCATGAAAATTCGTCATTTCGTTCAAGAGTTATTAGCGAGACATACACGCTGATAGACGCGAAGATCGGTAAAATATGGTACATTGGCCTCATCCAATTAGACCTCAAGTTCGAGTGTTGCTTAGGGCAATGATGAGACCGGAAGTCATTGTGCATTGTTTGGAATTAGCCTACTTACTGCTTTGCATTCAGTAGTTACTCTGTTAGAATCCAAGCCGAGTTACAGGCAATCCCGACTGACGATTTCATGGTTTATATTAGTCTCTCCAGACGAATGCACGAATAGTAGAATTCATTCAAACAAGCTACGGCTGCCTCTTTTAAAATCTTTATCGAGTCGCAGTTTATGATCATCTTGCCATCTACGTTAAGCAGTTGAAACAGCGTCGTTTTATGTGGTCTTGTTATTGATCGACGTTCATTACTGAGGCTGCACTTACACAGCGCGTAGAAATGACGAGCTTGGGACTGGATTTATTTATTCTTGCGTTATTGAATGACATATTTTCAGCTTTATAGCGTCAATGGTAGGATGGAAAATATGCGAAAGTCTGTTGTGTCCTATTTTAAAGTACATATGCAGCTTTGACCATCAGGGGCTGAGGAAGAAGTTGAAAAGCCACATTCTATTAATATATAACCGGTCTCCAGGCCCTGATTCTAACCTTGGACATCTTTAATACAACCAGTTACCCACGACTTTCTGTCCGGATGATCTGGTTCAATTTGCGTTGTTGCTTCCACCTTGTTTGCAATGGTTTGATAAGAATATGGACAGTTTGTTCATAGAACTTGTTTTGACAAAACCTTGGTTTAAAAAAAGCAAACAAACATGCAAACAGAGTCGAGCGAATGCTACGTGTTTACGTAAGTTACAGGCAACTGTGATGTAGCCAGGGATATGAGTGTCTAGAAAATTATCACTCTAGTTAGAAAGAACTTAGTTTCCAAACATTTTATCACAACCATACTATCGTACAATCGCCTATTACATCTTATTGAATTATCACTATCAGTAAAGAAAGTACGTGTAGTTCAAAGGTTTGCAACTTACAGTCTGCGAGCCGAATATGACCCTCGAAATGAAGAATTTTGCCCCACAAGATAATTGTATATGCAAATGAATAACAACTCGGAACACGCATTAATGACATTGTACTGTAAATGTGTTGGGGAACTGTCCGAGACGAAGCTCCACACATTCTGAACGTGCAAAGCCTGCTCCGTTCTTTCGGCCGCTTTACTGCAGGTGAAGAAGAGATGTTGGGTGATCCCAGCGACGGTCTTGGCGCTTTGGACGAGAGAAAAATCCCCTGTCCCTGACGTTATCGAACCAGTCTGACCCTGCAGATGTTCCCAATGTTGATGCTGGGAACACCGTATCCCAGCTTCGACCAAATACCTTCATGCAATATCCTCATTAGTATGACCCCATGTTGTGCTATATGTTTCTCTTCAGTTTATTTATAACAGACACGTAAAAAAAGTACAAGCTCCAAAGGTGTCCCACTTAAAAGTTTAGCAATTATAATTCTGAAATTTGCATAAATGACTCGTAGTCAAGTGTGAATAAAGAGACACAGAAGTTGTGAAACTGTTACAGGGATTTGATGTCAGAAACCAAGACGGTAAAAGTAGGATTTTGAGGTTTTTACGGCGGTGAGCTTGAAGATGGCTGTCTTCTGGGTTGTTGCGCCGTGTAGTCTGGCAGAAGTCTACTGACGTTTCAGAGCTTCTTGCTGCCTCCATCATCAGGGCGATGAGTCATTTCCATCAGGCTACACGGCGCAACAACCCAGAAGACAGCCATCTTCAGACTCACCACCGTGAAAACCTCAAATCCTACATAATTATTATTTACCGCTATTAAGTAAATGTAAATATTAGGTAAATTGCGTAGCTGAATTTGTCAAGTGTCCTTCGTCTACAGCATTACGAGATAAGGAACAGGTGTATCGATATGTATCACGCTTGTTCGTTTAATTCATTTTCACAGTTACTGCTTCATATCCGTCTCTTTCTCTTCCAGTGATTTCCTCCGTTGAATGTTAGTGCGCTGCTGGTATTCTGGGGGCCATGTGTTTGAATCTCGACCCAGGGGCAGGCTGTTCGGCTTCCTTCATTCCTTTAAGGTAAATGCCTAGAGAATGTTTTAAAAGTAGGCTACGACCACTTTGTTCCCGTACGTCGTAATTCATTAGCCACAAAGCATCTTGCTATTTTACACTTTTTTTCTTCTCCCAAATTCGAATCGTTCTCCTTCCTTTAGCCATTCTGTTTGAACTAGCGTAAGAAACAACAGATTATAAACTGTTTCGTCACACATGTCATGAGTTTTCTGTCACAATAGGATTTAATCAGAAATCGATCACGTATGTGTCGCTTCAGTGACTGCAAGAAAAACATGCAATTCTGAATTGCTTCCAGGGCATCTTTTTGTGTCTGCCTGTCTAGTGAATGCATGCAAAAGATGTGATGTAATAAGTTTCTCTCCAGCAACCAGTGCCTACATTTGTTACATCCATCTTTGTTCCTACTCCTTTTATGACTTGTTGCTTTGTTTTCCCAAGGACACTTCAAATAACTTCCATTAATTTGTACATGAGCTACGGTAAAGATGAGAGGTTTCTTCCATCATTACTTTTTATTTGTACAACTTAGATTCCACAGAAGAAGGATTCAGCTGTCGGAGTTTTAAAACATACCATGCAATAGCTGGAATTAAATCGGAGGATCGTTATAAATATTCACTATCATGCGAACCAGCTCCATGATGCTGAGTCCTTCTTTAGAAGCTAATAGTCTGCCAGATGGCAAATAAATTGCCTTTTTTTGTGAAATCCGAAATTTTATTGCCGTATTTACAGAAACACGCCACTTGAGCGAGATGAATTAAATTCTCTTTCTCACCATATTTCTTTAAACCCATTTTAATATTATCCTCCCACCTTCTCTTAGAACTCCCAAGTGGTAACTGTCCTTCAGGTTCTCAGAATAACAATTCGTAGGTATTATGCATATTTCCCACGCGTGTTGCATTCCCACCCATGATTTGATCACCGTAATAACATATTATGAAGTGTAGGTGTATAAATTATGAAGCTCTTTATTACGCAGCTTTATTCGTCCTTATGTTACTCAGTCTCTTTTTAAATCCAGATATTATGACGAACAGGATTACCATATGTTTTTAAAATGCAACAAGCAAATAAGTAGATAGAACACACGAACCTTTGTCCACGTGCAGCGGGTGACCCAAGGTCTTCTTCACTAAGCATTGCGCTGTTAAAGCAAGTCCTCTCGTTATTAAGTCCCGTACGTACTGTACCTCGTCGTCCTGCAGTAGCCGCATCCATCATCTTCCCAAGTAGCTTCTTTTTTTGAAATATTTTACCTTTGAAATTTCTTATATATCCGGTCAAACTCAAAATTACTTTTTTTGTCACCCTGACACTGGGTGAGAAGCACAAACCACGTATAAGTGTTCATTTCATATGATCAAAATGTTTGGCTTTGTTGACTTATTTCGTGTTCAATTTTTTTATGACATTTACAATATTTGTGTACAAGTTCTATTATAATACTGTATTTTCCTCAATGTTTTAACATAGAATAAATATTTTCACCGTCGCCATGTTTCGAATGTGACATAAATTACTCTACGAATAATTTTCGCTGAGATTTCTACTGTGGTACCTGTTTCTTAATTTATGCACACCATGACGTAGGAGTTTCGTACGGCCGCCATATTTGTTGTGTTCAGCATACAGAAACATTCGTCATACGTTTTTAGATATCTTAATTATTTTTCCCTTACCAAGGTTCACATTCCCAGTTTCAGTTGTTCATAGTTGTCTTTATTAAACAAAATCTGCGTGCAGATTCTGGGTGACCGTCATATCGATATCTATGTTACATATAACGAAAATTCACGTCAGTAAATGTTGCATGTTATCTGGGAATTTGACGCTTGTGTGGTACAGAAATACGCACGCTGCTATGTCGCTATAGTCTGCTATTGGGCCGAACTCCAGTGTCATGATGTTCATACCGAATATCAAGAATATCCATTCATTGGCTCGGGACTTTTAGCAGACACGGGCGGATAGACTCAGACATGAATATGATGACATCATTAGCGTTTTCTTTTTCTCTTAAGACAGGCAAAGAATGATACAGTGGCGAAAATAGTTAAATCTATAATTAACGCTGTAAAGATGAACGATGAACACTTTTCGCTTTATTTTTACTTTACTTTACGTTCTCATAAAAATAATCTGCTAACTGCTGCTCGGGGCCGATCTACGCTCAAGACTTGATGATTAGTTCTCATATGTACAGATGAATACTCCATGAAACAAAATGTCCAGAGCGACAAGCTGTGGTTATTGCGCCATTCCTTCTGGAAATTGTACAGATCAATTCCCTGAAACACATAACCGCATCATTCAACGTATTTCACATAATATTCTCGGAAACCGCACAAGGAATGGCGTGCTGCAGTGACGTGTGACCTTATTTCCTTCTCGTCCTGGAAAGCATAATGTGTCTCACGGTCCTTGCTGGAGTATCGTATTTCCCCGTGCATAGGAGCATGGGCCGAACCCTATTAAAACAGCTTCCGCCAAAGGAGGTGGGCGAGAAAGACGAGATTAATAATGACACAATACATCGCCTCTCCTCTTCCAAGTAAGCGCGTATGTGACTGATTAAATCAGAAACATGAAGCCTATTTATGGATACGGTACGTGGCGTGTGGTGTATATGGTATTGATGACTGCTATGGATAGAGAAGTAATCATTTTCAGGTCTAAGTAGGATTTGAGGTTTTCACGGTGGTGCGTCCGAAGATTTCTAGATTGCGGGCCGTGTAGTCTGGTAGAAGCTTGCCAACATTTCGGATGTTCTTGCTGCCTCCATCATCAGGGTGCCTTTGAAACGGTAAAGTTCTGCCAGACTGCACCGCGCTGCAACCCAGAAGACACCCATCATCTTCTGATCTGTTAATAATTTTTGCATTCCAGTGTGATGTTTTGTGGCGTCTAAAAGAACCTCCGTGACAGATCTTCGCCGATTATTTTCAACTGTTCTTGCCGCTTTGAATATGTTTATTAGTTAAATGACAATGCCAGTTAAATGACTCGACTGTCAAATATAGAAATTATGAAAATTATGAATTATTATGATGTGACGGATTTTCATTAAAATCTGTGTGAACAGAATGACACTTTAGGCCAGCATTCCTTTATATTTATAACTTCCTACCATCAACAGATATTACCAAAATGGCATTATTGGCACCATTTAATGTAGGATAATGCAATTTATGTTGAAAATATTTCTTCAAAAAATTACACACTGAAGTTTATGTGTGCCAAATTTAAAGTAGTGGGAAGTAATGCACAATAGTGCATCACTAAATTCTTCAAGAATTAATTTATAATATCTGATCGGCTGACCATACGAACGAGGTATTCGTGTATCGAAGTGAAATTTTCTTCGCAGATTAAGATGGCGGTCTTCAGACTCACCGCCGTGAAAATCTCAAATCTTTCTTCACAGATATTTTTATTCTTAAAGAAACTAGACATGAAAGGTTTTATGGTCCCATCTACACTGTCCAACACTTACAGATGGCAGGCTTCTATCCAGAGTGTTTTTCAGTGGCGTACTTTTAAGTATGTACAGCACAGTTTTGAACAGATGCCTCGTATGTGGGTGGATGCAGAGTGAGAACGAACTCAAGGCCCCAGTAACGAGTTTCGTTTCAACCTGTTTGGCTGCACGGGGCACTAAGAGATAACGAAACGAGAGGAACGTTGCTCCGTGAATTGGTGAAGATCGCGTTAGAAATCAAATGACTTTTAATATATTGTGTATGAGCACCTGACGGAGACAAAATCTGCCAGAGACTTGATAGCAATACAGGTAATAAATAAAACATTGAAATATTTCAAAGTATATGGAAGAATCCTGGAACAACTAAAGAACAAACGAGGTTTATGATTAAATTGGGGGAGGGAAATAAAGGAAATCATGATTATTTTTCGGATCTTGAGTCTCTTCACGGTTACCTTATTGGTATTATCGATGACAGAAATTAATTATTTTAAGGCAGAGCATGAATCACATATGTTTCAAAACATAGGCCGCACGTAAATTTGTAGTGGGTGGGTACTTTTTCTCAAAGGAATGCGGTTACTTATTTCGCGTAATATTATTATTGTGGGAGGCTACAAGAAGTGTGAAGATGGCTGTCTTCTAGGTTGCAGGCCGTGGAGTTTACCAACGTTTCAGAGGGAGATTAGCTTCTGAAACGTTGGTAAACTTCTATCAGACTATATGACGCTACCACCCAGAAGACAGTCGTCTTCGGACTCACCTCAAATCCTACTTACAAGAGGCATGACTCTCACCAAGCTACTTAAAAATCCGTCCTTTGGTTTAAACGTTACTGAGGAGGTAGAAAAAAGCACAGAAAATTGTCTGTAATGACTAATAAATTCGTTAAAACAAACTATTGAACATGACGATTATTTGTTAGGATCTTTATAATGTGGAAGGCCTCATTATGCTTTGCAATTGGCATATTTGTATTTTAGTGCGCACACGTAGCGGAAGCCAAGAGCTTTCTCATATAATAGTTCCTTCATTATTGTAGTAGTTGTCGTCTTCCGTAGAAAAAAGCGTGATGCTGTAAGCAGAAGCAAGATCCGAGGCACACGCACACACAATAAAGACTGTGTTGGTCTTGATATTCCAGGCTAATAAATTATTAGATATGAATATAAAAATGTTGTGTATGAAGTTTAGAGCAGAATATACATACACAGATAATTCATGCTAATGTTGTGTTTGTTTGTCGTCAGTCTTCCGACTGGTTTGATGCGGTCCTCCATTTTCGCCTATCTTGCGCCAATCTCTTCATTTCCACATATTTTTTTAAAGCCCACATCCTCAAAAATCTACGTCACATATTCCAATCTTTGTCTCCCCCTACAATTCTTCCTTCAACTGTTCCTTCCATTACCAAAATAACCAATCCTGGGTGCGTCAGAATGTGTCCCACCATCCTATCTCTTCTTCTGGTAAGATTTTTCCATAGACTTCTTCCTTCGCCTATCCTAAGACCAGCTCATTTCGTACTTTATCAGTCCACTTAATTTTCAACATCCTTGTATAGAAACACATTTCTGTCTTTCCCATTGACCATGTTTCGCTTTCGTATAGCGCTGTGCTCCAAACATATAACTGTTGTACTTTCTGCATAAATCATATAAACTGTGGTTTAAACATAGTTCTTTCATAAAAAATATATCTTAGACTTAGATAATCATGAACGCCACCAAAGTAGTGTGGTTTGGTTTTAAAATAGTAAAAGCGATAATTGGATAATGTTGCTGATTACTTAATACTTTATTGATTGTTAATAAGTTGTGATCTGCTGTTGTGACACTGGCGTGGCGTGATCTTTGGTTGAGGACGGAAAAGTCCTCCAGATAGGGAGGTCATAGCTGCGAATATATTGATTTAACTGTCTCGGACTGTAGACAAGGGGTGACCTTGTAGTTTTATGTTAGATGGTAAGCTGTCAGCTCTTCAATAAAAATACCAGCATGTTACCAAATGTTAACAAATCTTAGTGGTGGGCTTTTGTGAATACAATAATGAATCTTCTGGTTCCATAAAAATGGCGTACTTTCAGCTTCTCGAAAATGGTTCTGATTGATGGAGTTGGCTAGTTAGACCAGCTGCTATTATATCGCCAAATTATCACATCTGTAACAACCACCCATAAACATCCTTGCACCCGACATTCTTTGTCCAGCAGGCAGCCGAAGTATGTCAGCTGAGAACCAGTACCAGTTAGTTACAAGGTTAAATTTAAACCGGAGGTGCATCTCACAGCATTGTCTGTGCAGTGAAACAAAGGTTTTACGAACAGTTGTAAGTTTTCGCGCTGATTAATTTTGATTCTGCATTTGGGTCCTCGTACCGTGTGGAAGTGGGCTATGCTGTGGACGTCTAACAGGTACATACCGTATCCATCATCATCAAATATTACAAAGTCAAATCTTTAGAATTATTCATAACCATTATACGAGGTGAGATCGGAAAGTTTCCAGACTGCGCGTATAAAAACCCGTACACTTATCTCAGGTATTAAATTCATCCATCACCCTCGAAGTAGTTCCCCTGGGAGTGAACACAACGATCCCA
>NW_019060000.1:607925-634496 GCF_000696155.1 Zootermopsis nevadensis | reverse complement strand
GCAAGAATCCAGAAGACAGTCATCTTCAGAACTATATATGTCCTTACAACCCAATATTCTGTGTGTAGAAAGTGAAAACATCAATATTGACTTTACATTGTACGATCTTCGTCTGTCAGTGATGGGCAATTTACGGTCTGCAATCGCAACGTCGCTCGCTAGACTAACCAACTTGGCTCGTAGGCTGATATTGGAAACCGAATCGATTATGAAGGATTGGAAAACTACCTCTGTTAGCTCCTTCTCAGATACACACTTAAAACAGGCTTTCTTGCTCGCTTTGTCGTATCGATTAACTTTCGAACGAATTACAGTCCACGACTGTAATCTTGAGTCTAAGATTATTCTTTGTCAGGACTTTTTACATTGTCTGTTCTTTAAAATCACGACGTTTCGGAGGCTGGTTCTGTCTCCGAGTAGCTCTCTCTAAGGGACCCAACAGAGTAGGTACCTCTCACCTGAAGACGGAGACAGAACCAGCCTCCGAAACGTCGTGATTTTAAAGAACAGACGATGTAAAAAGTCCTGACAAAGAATAATTTTAGACTCAAGATTACAGTCGTGGACTACAGCTTGTTTTTATTAAACCTCTATGAATGTTGCTCAAACACGTGCTTTTATCAATCTAAAGTAAACACTGCAGTTTAAAGCTTGTGGCTAGCTATACCGGTGATTCTTAACTCACAGTCCTTGGGCCGCGTTCGGTCCGGCGATGGCTTTTGTACTAACAGCTTGCATTTTTGTAATATTGTGCCACTCTGTATAATGTAAAATTGTTGGCATATAAATTTAATAACTAATATTAAGCGTATATTTAATAAATAACACCAGAACATTTGTCAAAGAAGATCACTGAGTAACATGTGAACCTGTCTGTAGACTGAAAAAGTAGCGTCTACTTCAGTAGCAGTTTAATAATTTTCCATGAAGTTCCAATGAATTGACAAAATTCTAATTCGCTCCTCCCGATCAGTCGATGAGAAAGGGTGAATGCTGCTGAACACTGACTTTATATGCTTGTGAAACTTAGTCCCCTGTTCAGGAGGAAGAACGTGAAGTTGTTGGCTTTCAAACAAAGTTCTGAGAATGATGGCTGCATAAAGAAGAACATAATGTACATAGTAAATCAAGATGAATGAGACGGGTAGGACATGGGTGTTATGATAAAAGGCTAATCTTGGCTAAAGTATTTTAGCATATGCTTTTAAACCGGAGGAAATCAATTTGTTTCTACTTTAGGTCAAACTTCCTATGCGTCCAAGTTCATAAATATTACGAATAACTGTTAAACAATCGCACGGATCCAGGCGACTGTTATCTGTGTCAAATATGTATACTGTTTAGCAGTCGTATCTATAAGTTTCAAGCACCCGAAGATAGTGAGTTAAGGTCGAAACATGTAGTGTATCTTGATAAACATTGAGAGTGTAATAAAAGTTGTTGTGTAGACGGCCGGACTGTCAACCTAACGATCAACACGCAACAAGGATGCTTTTCTTAAAACTACTTAAAACTTGGCCCAAGTAATTGTGCTTCAGTCGAGGTGCAGTCTCCAAGTAGTCGAATAGCGCTGGGTCTTCGACAGTTTCTTGCTCGGAGTATGAAACTCCCCATTCAGAGTAGGCGACCGGTAGATTCGGCGCTGAGTCCATTAAAACGTAGGCGTTACTGCGGGTGTAAGTTGCTCGGTAGGATTTGTTTATACTTGATCAGTGTGTGAAAATACGGCCGCTTAGGAAAGTAAGAGTAAATGCGTGCTGTAACTTTCACTGCGATCAAGAAGAGCTTATAGGCGTCCATTTAGGACATTCTAACTCAGTGGCTGTCGAATTGTTTGAAGATAACTACGCAAAACATCGTCACCGTTGCTCTGGAAGGAAATGCAGTATTCTGCTTTTAGTAGTTATTTCAGTCGTTCATGTGACACATACGGTTTATCTGCGGTCTGGGAGACTGATGATTTATCAAATTAACCATTTCCTTATTTTTAACGAAATGGTGGTGACGTCAGATAAGAAATGGTACAGTGAAAACTGTCAAAAATGGAACCTGTATTAACCGCAAACCTTCCTCTTAAGAAGTAATGAAAAAAATGTGAAAAGTTAGTAAATATATATAGCGTAAGAATTCTAGCGCTTACGCCAGATTTTGTGTCACGTGTTTCGAAAAGACTGCGTAATGATGAGCTTCCTAATTTGTGCACTTCACCAAATATGTTATTGGGATGATGAACGTGGCATTTAGCGCGCATGACAAAATGAAGAATGCGTACAGAATTTTTTTGGTCGCAAAGTAGGAAGAGACAAATTGGAATGCCTGGATGTAGATGGAAGGATAATACTAAATATATTTAAGGGGAACAGAAATGCAGGGTGTGGATTAGATTTATCTAGCTCAGAATATGGACGTTTGAGTGCTCTTGTGAACGCATCGATGTACCTTCGGGTTTCATTAAAGGCGGGGAATTTCTTGGATACCTGAGCGGCTATCAGTTTTCAATAAGGACTTTGCTCTGTGGATCTTATTAGTTACATTTACGAAGAATATCAGGGGCGAGCTATATGGACCCTCAATTTGAGGCAGATTTGTTGTTAGACAAGTGAGAAAATAGCGTTGTACATATTTCTGCAATCATAAACGGTGCCAATCACCAGTTTAATTAATGTCTTAAAACATGAAAATACGCACCAGTTCTACCATGACATGACGATGTTTCTGCGTCCAGCAACACACCACACCTCCTTTACATGGATCATTCAGGAAACAATCGCTGTTTATTTTAAGAACCTAACGAAACCCACAAATACAATGTGTGGGCAAAATGCCGAGTCACTGAGCAAAGCGGTACGCTGTGCTAGTTGAAGAGATTACAACAGACGTTTCCTCCCATGACGTGATCGTCGGTTTTTTCCTCCTGAAAATTAAGCACTTCTTCTTTCTTTTGTAGTACTGTGACGCGTAATTCCCAGTGGTAACTGTATGAACCACCTGCTTAAAATATCCGTAACTGTGCACTTTATATTTATGGGTCTTGTATGATTCTCAGTGTCAATAGGGAGGATTTCCTTAAACAACATTAACCAGCCGATCGTTGTAATGGTGAAATGTTTTCTTCGCGGTACGGGCAGAATTCTTTAGTATTATTTAGATGGGCTTCGGCTTCAAAGGGTTTCTTTCTTTTGCTGTAGTATGGAACTCTACGCGAAATTAGGTTCCCAGGGACGTGTGTACCCAAAGAGCAAGACAAGCTACTCAAATGACTGTTGTTTATTGGTTGAGCGAATATTTAGTTGTTCCTTTGCATAAATTATTACCCCATGGAACAGAGTCCTTGAGAAGCTAATAGTTCGCAAACCTAATAAATAAATTCCCCGTCTTTTATGGAGCCTAATGGTTTACAAGAACCCGCCACTGGTCCCTATCCTGAGCCAGATAAATATAATCAACAATCAGCAAACATATTTCCCTTAAACCCATTTTAATATTATCCTCCCATCCACACCAAGGTTCCCCGAGTGGTCTTCCGTTTACACTTTCCAACCGAAATCTTGTACGAATTTCTCGATTGCCCTATACGCGCTACATGCCCCACCCATCTAATCCTATTTGATTACCCAATGAATATTTGGTGACCATTAATATTACAGTTAATTATATTTTAATAATGTTCGTTGTCATTACTGCAAACAATTAATTATTATTAAAATTAATGTGAGATCACTGAAAAAGTTGAGTGTCATGTTGCGCATATTAGGAAAACAATGAATGAATGTTGTGTCGCATCTCGGCGGAAGATCGGACGAAAATTATTTCCAAGGCAGATGCGAATGTATTTAAATTCTGTTTACATTTATTTGTGTGTGGCTGTTTAGTTGAATATTGTTTATCTGTTTTGTACAGAGACGCATTAATTGCAGGTCGTTGATAGAGCATTTGATTTCAACTAATGACGCGTTGGGAACATGAGGTCTCTGGTCCTGCTTTCTACAGAGAAGCTTCAGACACTTTAATCCAGCCATATTTATTTTCATCCATTTAATTTAATTTAATTGATTTTCGTGGATTATATAGTAAACTTGATATCCAGGTCCCGTTCATCTGGATAATTTGGAACCTGTGAAAAATGTAAATAAAACACTTTTTAGAGTTTGTATGTTTACCACAATCCCTCGAAAATGGAAGAGTTTGGATAATACGTGGTTGTGACGAACGTTGAAGGAAACGAACCAAGTGGATTTGTAGCGCCTCATTTCACATACGCGTTCCAAAAGTAGAAAAAGGAAATAACAAAAAGAAAAAGAATAAAGGATGTTAACAGGAACAAAATATTCATTACGTTCACCTGGATTCTAATACAGATTTTAAACATGTAACACGTGTTTCAGAGGAATTACCAATTGGTCGTTTATCACACGTACAGTTGAAAAGTAGGTCACAGTAGCAGAACATCCATCCCAGTCGTTCGTCAATCACCTAAGTGACATTTCAGCATGTTACTGCGTTCTTTTATTTTATTTAATATACATTTTACAAACAAGGTGGTAGCCGTGTATGGCGTCATGAAATGGCGCAATGGATGTAAGAAGTGTGTGTCTGTTGCGTTTCGTTTAATAACGTAAACAATTTTATTTACCGGACTGTTTTTTTTCCCTTCTTGGCATTTCGCCTTCAAACGCGTTCGCTCGTGTAAATGTTCGCCTCCACATTTGATTATTAGGTCTAAAAATATCAGTTTCGTTGGCATATTTTTAGTGGATGTTCATAGTGTCAGCTACACATAAGACCAAGTTTACGAAGCTGTGGAATATGTAACCCAGACGCTTAAAAGAAATAGCAACGTATGAACGCTGACCTTCACTTCCTGTATTTTTGATTAGGCTTCATATAATATGTTAATGTACGATAGGTTGCTAGTTGTTAGTCATATTTACATCAATCATATGTGCGTATTGGTAAATTATCGATATACTTCTAACATTATTATTTTTTTCATAAAACGAGAGTGTAATGAGAGGTCATGTCTGTCCACGTGCAAGTTTTATTTTTGAAATTACGGAACGGACTGCAGTTGGATGGAAGTGGACTCCAAACGTTTTTGAGCTAATTAAATTTTCACGCTTATCAGTCCAATAAACTATAATTACTGCGTAACGTGCAGTCCAATTCGACATTTATAAATCTGTTTAGAAATTGTTGTTGTACAGACGGTTTCCCGGTACCAGGATAAGGAAGTGTAAGTTAAAAAATTATACGGAAATATTTTTGGTCCTTTGGGCCCATATTTCATATTACCTATAATTTACGTCATACTTGGTTTGTTTTCTAAATTGTATAACCGTGTTTGTACGTTTTTAAATTAATGAACCTGATCTGTGAGGACTCTCGGAAATTGTGAAATTTCAGGTTCTCGCGGCGGTGAATATGAAGAAAATTGTTTTTCGTTTCCCAAGATTATTGGACTTCCCACCGTTTACCCAGGCGCAAATGAATTGGTATGTGACATACAAGACACTGATAAATTTGACTGATATCTACAAGATTCATGCGAAACATTTTTCGATATGATAAATATTTAACTAAATAAGAAAAAACTTTCCAGTTCACTGTTCATATTATGACTGTGTGTGCGTGTGTAATAAAGTTGGTTAGAGGATTTGAGGTTTTCACGGCAGAGAGTACGAAAATGGCTGTCTTCTGGGTTGTAGCGTCTGGTGAAGTTTACCAACGTTTCAGATGCCCTTGCTGCCTCCATCATCGGGGCGAACTTCTACCAGACTACACGGTGCTACAACCCAGAAGACAGTCGTCTTAATAAAGTTACTCGTTTACAAGTACATTGATTCACAATGCAAATAACACGCCGTGTGTGTTTCTTTTACGTACAGTTAAATGTAACGAAATTTCGTTTTTGATGAGTAGAGTAAATTCAGTCGAGTGAAAGCAGACAGGTATCCAGTAGATGTTGATGCTTTCACTTTCTTTATTTCGTCTCCCTTTTCTCTCTCTCTTTATTTCGTATTTGTTCTTTGTTTAGCCTTCTTTGGATTGTTTGCTTCTTCCTATATTTCATTATTATTTTTTGGGGTCGCGATCCCCCCACCATCAGCAAGAAACAAGGTTGTGGGTGCGCGTGGCTTGCATGCAGCGTTTTTGTCACAAATCTTATCACGGCCCGATCCGTTGCAGTGTCGAACTGAATACAATCCACGAGTTTCGTGTACTTGACGCTTTGTTCTTTTATTTTCTTTAAACTAAGGAATAGGATGTCAAGGATACATTAATATATTACAGCTTACTATAAGATCTGTGGGATTTTACAAAGACGTAATTCAAATGTTCATATTAAATCCAAGGCATAAAGTCTTCCTGTAACAGCAGATACATTTAACTGGTCAAGAAATTCCCTGCTTTTAAGGAACTAGAAGTTTAATAAATATGTGCACAGAAGCCCGCTATTATATACTGTCCTCAGCCGCTTGAATTCTGTCGACAGCTACACATATTAATTTTGTTAGGTCCATTTTAATATTATATTCCTACGTATTTTCTCCGCTATCCATCTTGCCGTTCTTCGTTCAGTCATGCTGACGGTATGTGAAGAAAACGAAATGTTTAAAGAAAAATGCTAGCCTGGATTTGATTCTGACAACTCAGTGGAGAAGCAGGGGGATGCTTTCCAAGTTTCATGGAACCAGAAGGCTCAGTATCTGTGTTAACAAGAGGCTTCCATCGGCTCCTGTCCCAAGCCATATTAATCCAATCCCAAACCCATATTGTTTATATTTATTTTAAAATTATCCCTTTTACGCCCAGGTCTTCCGACTAGACTCTTTCCTTCAGACTTTGCAACCAAATTTTTTAACGCACGTATTTCTCACCGGTTAAGCCACACAAATTCGATTTGAAAAGCTCAGCATTTCGCCGCTGAACTCTTCATTCTGTTCTGCGGCTTTCTTATGCTGTCTTGTGGGTTGTTGCGCCGTGTTTCAGAGGTCCTTACTGCCTCCATCATCAAGGCGAGGGTAAACGTCTACCAGACTACACGGCGCTACAACCCAGAAGACAGCCATCTTCGGACTCACCGCCGTGAGAAACTTAAATCGTCCTAAGTGGAGTGTATAATAATTCAGTTTCTTGCTGTGGCGAGAATGAAAATGGCTGTTTCTGGGATGTTGCGCTGTTCAGTCTGGTAGATATTGAATGATGTTTCAAAGATTCGTACTCCATCATCTGCGACTGGGCTTCGCGGTGCAGACACACAAGGCCCCGAGGGAGGTGAGAGGACCCGAGGACACGCGAAGTGAAACCAGTGATGACGAATTGAATAGACAATAGCGTGTAGAGTTCATTTCGTTTTATTGTCATTCCAATTTTGTTTGTCCGGTTTAAATTAAGATTCGTACGTATCTTGTGTTAGTAATATAAACAAGGGTTAGATGAAACTTTCTCCTATGGTGCACAATGGACCCAGCCGTCGCCTAGGTGGTTGGGGGGACCGAAGTTTTGCCCCTCTTACTTCAATACCATTCTGTCCCTACATCACCTCAGGCAGTCTCCAGTCCCTTGTAAAGTCACACTTCGACCGCCTAGAACGGTCCCTCTTTCTTAAGCGAAAACACAGACAAGATAGAGAAAATTACATGCTGAAGAGCTTCATAATTTTTGTTATTATAATAATATGGGACAACCCAGAAGACAGCCAAGTTAGAACGCTGGCCTTGTAATCCTGGGGTCTTGGGTTCGATTCCCGGCGGTGCCCGAATTTATAACTTGTGTTGGGCAAGGCCGTGGTCTAGGCAACACGGAGTTTTCCTCCGGGGGCTTCCCCGGTTTCTCCGTGGCATCCCAACAATTACTCCATTCACACACAGAAGAAGGCACTGGCAAACCACTTCTGGATCATCTGCCAAGAACGTATATGCACAGGTCCCAGTCCGAGAAAAGGATGGAAGGATCCTGTTCATATGGCCCTGTCGTCAGACAGAACACTAAATAAAAAAAATATATATGGACGAGAATGAATGCATATGGTTGTCGTCTGGGTTGTAGGACCGTGTAGTCTGGTAGAAGTTTACTGACTTTTCAGAGGTACTTGCTGCCTCCGTCATCAGGGCGAATATGGGGGCAGCAAATACTTCTCTCAGACAACGCGATACTGCAGTCCAGAAGACAGCTATCTACTTGCCGTCGTGGGTACCGCGAGGATGAAATGGGCTGGAAATAGGCAAGCACCATTTTAATTTTGAGGGAAGTGGCTCATAACAGGGTCCTCTAGCAGGTTTTTGTTAATCCTGTATGACACTTGCGAGTTTCATAAGCAGGCGGCTATTCCTTGACCAGTTTACCTAGAAACGCCTTACAGCATGGAGTAGGCAATACGACGCTGCGTGGTAAGACAGCCTTCGAGCAAACAGTTTTGTTGAAAAAACCGTCGCTGTATCATCTTCAGGCTGTAGGGTGTCGTATCTTGTTGCGACGACCTCGTATTGACACAGTTATTGACTAATGTTTTTCCTCTATTATTTGTACGTGGCGTTGTTTCTTAATCGCGTTTCAAACTTTCGCTGCGCTGTTGTTGAAGACGAAGTTCATTCCACAATATCCCTAACGTCGTTCGTAGTGAGCAGAATGTTTGTAGTTCATTAACATGATGACAACGCAGTTGGCCTACCACATATGGAATACAATACTTCTTTGACTCTTTGAAGGAACCATTAAACCGAACTTTGTGGTCGGTTGCTTAGCACTCCTTCGTATTGTTCAGATCCCGTGTTCAGAACTCGGTCCGGAGACCGGTTATGCTAACTCAGGTTTTCGTGGTTTTCGTTAGTCGTTCCAGACAAATGCTAGAATAATGCCTTGAAACAGGACGACTGCTTTCTTCCTCGTCCTTCGCAACACTTCTTTTAAAACCGTCCTTCTGTCGACGTTACGTATTCTGTGCACTTGATAAACCGTCGTTAAATAATCGAATAGCAAATTAGTCTAGGATTTATTACCCTGAAATCATCTATTTTTTGAGATACGAAACTTTATATTGTCCATTCTTTACACAGAGTTTATAAAATAAACGCATAATTCGGAGATCGGGTCTGTCCGTTAGAGGTCTTTCTGTCCGTCCGCTTGTTTCAGTTCTGAAACTGCTGTACTTGACGGATTTTGACTACATTGGTACCGGGGATTCACATCAGAAATTGTCCAGCATATTTAATATGCCCGTTATGACTCGTGCTGTACACAGAACTCAAAAGTCTGCCCATTTTGTAAAAAATAACTCATCACACAATGAATTGGTCAATGGCATTTATGTATCTTATTACAATGTACAATTCTTGTTTCAGACGTTTTTCGATACGTGTAAATCGAATATTTAACGAAGTAAAATGGACAGTAACTTAAGAGTGTGTAGTGTAATTATTATATTTATGTACAACTGCGTTTGTAATTGCTATACTAGTTCCTTGTTTGCAGTAAATAAACATCAAGGCTAGCGAGGTAAGCAATATCGCGAATGAAGCATGTGGAAGACATGTGAACTTCATGGGAGTAAACATACCCATTATGCATTTATTAATTTACTCTACTTACGTTTTAAGCGATTGGTTATCGTTTACTCTATTCAGTTCTATGTCCTACTATGTATTCGATATTATTTTGAGATGGATCTACCATTCATCCAAGAAATCCTGTCGAATGTGTACCGATTTAATGAAGTAGGAGTTGTACACTAGTCTCTCTCTCTCGCTCTCTCTCTCTCTCTCTCTGGTGCATATAACTCTTAAATTAAATTTTAAAGTCATCAGAACCTCCTTGATTTCAGTTCCGTAGATAACGTATAAATAATTAGGTTCTTTGTTACATAATTATGTGAGTAGTTCACTTACTTCGTCTGTTTCGAGTTCAAATATTTTTCCCGAAAAATTTATTCTGAAGCACTTGTAATCAGGTTCTTACTTTGGATTAATATAGGATATTTCAAAACTGTATCAGTTAACTAAAATAATTATATATAGGATTTGAGACTTTCGCGGCGAGTACAATCAATAAAATCTTCTCGGGCAATCAGCCGAATAACTGGTTACCGTAGTAAACCGACGTTTCGGAAACAAACTCTGTCTCCATCTTTAGGGTTCTGATGTGACTGGATCCTCGGAAGTCTTATATTTGTAGCATTTAGTGTGAAAACATTATGAATGTTCAAAGCTTTCGAATTTTTGTTTTGCAGTCCCGCACAACCTATGAAAAGTCTCGTGTTTGTCTTATTTCAGTCACGTGGTATTAAACTGCAGCGCGATAAAAATATGTGCTTTGCATTAACCGACCAAGGGCCAGTTGCTGGTTTGATTGTGTACAACCTTTGTAAAAAATTGTAATGGAGTACAGTCACAATCGGAAATGAAAGCATGGAACACGGTATAGGATGAAGGAGAAAAGAAAGAAAACATGCTGTAGTACGAAATAAAGAATTGTATTTTCAAGTCAGAGTGTATAACCGTCCTTATGCGGGACTGCATAACAAAACATTTTAATATACTGAATATTTACTCTGTTTACATATAATATTTTGAAAAATAGGATAATAGCAAGTTTTTATACTATTGATAACAATAATTTTCTTGATTTGCAACGAATTCAGTGGAGAAAAATCCATCTTAAAAATGAAATAGTCGCTAAACTAATCAAGAAACCCCCTCTCTCCTTTATGGAACACAAAAGTTTATTACCGAATTCATACCTGGACTTTAGCTGAACCACACGAATTAAGTCCACATCATAAAGACCTGTTTATAAGACCAATTAAAATATTATCCATCCATTTATTCTTAGGTCTTCCAAATTTTCTGTTCCTTTTTACTGATAAATTTTGTATAGGCTGGAGGTTTGATAGTACAAACGTCAGTCCATGCCGTAAGGAAAGTGAGTCAGTTGGGAAGATGAGTCTAATCTGCTGATGAATAACAGATGTCAGTCTGAAAACAAGTACTGATAAGAACTGTCAGTGTCTTATCAGGGATCCTGTAAACTGAAGGCTAAATATTCGGCTGCTGTGCTGACATTTCAGATTAGAGTTGAGATCGGCCTGTCGCCATGATCAGGTGTTTGCCCCATACATAATAACTCTTACGAAATGTTAACGAAGTCAATTATTATTTCAGTTTTCGTAAGGAAATCACAATAGGCCTGTAATATGTTATTACAAGCCTATATTCTGTCATCTCTTCCATCTAAAGAATTGTTTAAGTCATTTTAACTGGTTGATACCTCAAGGTTCAGGGATGTAACAGACACGATATCTTATCAGTCTCACAGAACCTGGAAAGGTCATATTAAGTAAATTGTAAGATCATACAAGAGCGTGTTGTGAATTTGTGAGTTTAAATGTTAATTAGTGTTGCATTAAGACTCGAAGAAAGAATATTTGTGTGTTGTGTAAAAATATATTTTATAATCATTTGCTTGCTAAACTAATTACTTGACTATATTAACAATAATCCACATAATTAAGCACTTAATTAAACATCCAACTCCTTGTTAATCGTCTGTAGCTATTATTCCATCATAAAACTTGTGTCAGTTCAATACAATTCAATGCGTCGATTAAAACCTCTAGCCTTATCCTTAACCCTTTAAGACAATACAATTCAGTAACTTTGCAACTAAAATTGAATTAGAATAAGAATTCAGAAGTTGGAAAAGGAGAGGCAGATGCATAATGTGCAGGCAGGTACGGAGTATTACAAAGTGTTATCTTGTATTCTTTACGCAAAACACTACCAGAGATACGCCATTATCAGGAGTTGCAATTACATAGAGAATCTTTCTCAATGACGATCCAGTGCATACCGGCTTCTACTTCTTTTGTAAGACGTCATCACAATGATAAACTCTTTTGCCATTATTGCACAAAACTAACACAAAATTTGTATGTCTGTGTATGTTTAAAATATGACTCTTGAGATTTTGAACTGAAATATTTGCTGTATATGTATCGCGCTGTGTCGAAGTGGTAAAAGTGCAGGTGTTTCGAAGGACAGTATTTCCTTCTTCTTCAGGGTCACATTAATACGAGAAAAATAAATCAGCGAGAAAACGTTTAAGAGTCTGCTTTGAAGGAAAGCATCCTGTTTGCAGTCTCCGTCGTATGTAGGTCGTGGTGATCGTGTTTGTGTTGTCAAATTCTCTTATCAGGTCTCAGATTGCCTTCGAATTCTGATTTCCCGATCTATCACTCCTTTGACTCTAGTAGTTATCTCAGGACAAGGACGATAGTAGTAATAATAATAATCTTTATAATGATTACTATTGTTATGTAAGGCAGAATTTTAACGTTGGCCGCTTCTGTTATCAGAGCGTCCTTGGAATTCAATCAGTCGCTGCTCTAATTGTGGGAGTTACGAGGCCGTTCTTCCCAAGTTCCACGTCAAACTTCTTTACCGGGCTCAGGGGTGTCCATTCAGATCACGCATTTTCTAGTGATAATAAAGTGTGTGGAAAGTACAGCTTTCAAACGTGTTACATATGTGTTGTTGAAATAACTAATCTTCTAGGATTCTTTCATTCTTGGTTTAATGTATTTAACGACACTTTTTTAATTCTAAAGGGCACTGACGATGGTGTGTTACAATCTGGATCACTAAATTCTTGGACTGTTTATCGTCTGTGTTTTTAAAAAGAACACTAGTGATTGAGGTTATAAGTTTCTTTACGCTTTAGTGAGAGCGAAGAACATCTTGTGGACCCGTCCATGTCTGTATGTGTGTTGAATTTTTCCTACGTGTGTAGGCAACATACGTAGCCGCGGGTTGTGCATCAATGGAACCAGAGGCCCTAGTGTTGTAACCGAAACGTCCATACACCCACCTCCTTATTATGCGTTCGTCATACGAAATTTGTGTTTAACATCTTCAGACTGTGCACGAATAAGAGGATGCAGACCAGTGTTCACGGTCGCGTGTTAAAACGGCTTTGACATGCAGCGCTCCGTGTGTGTTCCAACCCCACCCCATATTTAAATGCAGATGGAAATACCAATAACTGTCATGAATATAACTTTTTATCCAAGGAAGAATTGTTGAAGTGGAAGGAAGTATGTGCAATTTTCCGAGATATCGTAAAAACACAGTTCCCTTATTAATTCCATGAGAACTTGGTAGTAATTTTGACCTTGGTACTGAAATTCTATTAATAATTTATACTAAGTTTGTATAACGTATAGGCAATTTTACGAAAACCAAAATTAATGTATAACTTCGGCTTCATGTTTGGCTGTGTCGTGTGTTGAAGGTGTTCCGACGTTTCGACAAACATCGCAGTTGCAGTCTTCGGGAATTCTCCTTTCGGTCAGGTGTAACCAGCTGTGACATAGAATTTGTTCAGATTGTTTTCCGGGTTGTTTCGCTTGTAGTCTTCTGGTAATAAGGTACGACTCGTATTTTAGGGGAGATATGGTTTAAACTTGAAGATGGAGGCGGCATATTCTCCGAGTCGTTGTGGAAAAACCGGAAGACAAACCGGCTTAAGAACCCAGAAAACCACATTCTGAGGTTTAATCTAAATCACTAACGAACTAATGAAATAACTGTCTGACGAACTGACAAACTATGTAACTGACAAATGACTAAATAACTAAAGCTCTGAATAATTAACTGACCGACTAGACTGATTTTTACTTATCAAATCTAAAACTTCTTGACGATGGTGAAGAGTCAATTGAATAAAAATTTACTTGGATATTATCCATCGTCTAGTAAATATAAAAACGTAAAAAACGACGTTTCGGAGATGGGACTCTATCTCCGTCTTCAGGTTCCTACACAGTTGGGCCCACTAGATAGAGCTAATCCGGTCCGGAGATAGGGATTAGCTCTATCTAGTGGGCCCAACTGTGTAGAGGCCTGTTTTAGAGTTCGAGAAACATCTGTTTTTATGGAAATCAAAACCACAGAGGCACTTGAGGCACTGCACGTCCACAGTTTGTTTAATTGAGGTCGAATTTGTTATTGTTTTCCAATTGAAGTCAGTATCTCACATAGTGGTGTACGAACACAGTACCGTGTTTATTTATTGTTTCATTAACGTGTGTTCTGTGACTTTATCCTGCTCAGTTCGGCCATCGTCAGAACACTTTGTGAATCTGTTTACATGTGACTTCAGCTTTCTTTGATCCGTTCTAACATTATTTTGTGAGTTTTCAATTTCTCGCTTCAGCGAGTATGAAGTTGACTGACTTCTGGATTGTTGCGCCGCGTGGTCTAGTTGAAGTCTACCGACGTTTCAGAGATGCTTGCTGCCCCCATCATCAGAGCTGTCTCTTCTACCAGACAACAACCCGGAAGACAGCCATCATCACAGTTTATTTTGTTTGATTCTCTTAGAGTGAAAGACGGAGTTAGCACATGCACAAACTTATATGTAATCTGACCTGTCATCCTTATATAAATGTGTGTCTTTTGTCAAACAAGACAGAAAGATAATTTACGTTTTGGTCCTAATAATATCATGCATTTCGTGAGTTTGTTCACAAGTATCAGTTTCTGTATCATCAGTTTTGATCCAAGCACTGTGACGGTTGTAGAAGAGTTACTGAATATGAAGATATCCGTCTTCTGGGTTATTGCGCTGTGTAGTCTGGTCGATGTTAACCAACGTTTCAGAGGTCATACTGCCTCCGTCATCAGGGCGTGATGACGGAGGCAGTATGACCTCTGAAACGTTGGTTAACATCGACCAGACTACACAGCGCAATAACCCAGAAGACGGATATCTTCATACTCACCGTTGTGAGGACCTCAAGTCTTACACAGTTACTGAATAGTTTTACGCGTTTGTGCCCAGGTGCTAGTTTTGTGCGGCAGAGGCAGACGGACATGGACCAGTCCTCAGTAAACACATGTGTGTCATACAGCTGCAGAAATTTCCTCGCGATTAATTTTTGCAGCCGTCTGTGAAGCTCATGTACATCCCAATGAAGCGTGAATCACTCACAGCAGCGACAGACGCTTAAATATTGAACACCGGAAATGTGTCCTCCACGGACCGCTCAAATCTTCCAAATGTACTGTTTGCTGTTTTGGATACTGCGTCAGCCTTGGTATTTATTTATTGCTTATACAGATGAACCAGAAATGTAATTCTGTAGTTTATGAATTAGGCCATACAACACAACAAACAGTGTTTAAAATAAATGTAATAGATATTAATGGAATCTATATTTTATGTCACGCATCAGCATTTATATGACAAGCCATTTTTTGTATAATCGTTGGTAAAATTCGGTTTCATCGTCTTGAAAGTAGTGAACATATTGGATAAATAAGAACCAATATCACATTCGCACAATAACGTCCAGTTGTCAGAAATTTTGCGGGCTATAGACTAGACCGGGATTCGATTCTCGTCAGTGACAAGAATTCTTACCACCAGACTAGCATTTGGACTCACTCACCCTCCTATGCAGTTAGTGCTGGGAGTTCTTTTCCTGGTTGAAAGCAGCTGCAGCGTGAGACTGACAACTCAGCTTCATCAGAGACGAAGTCTAATACCGGGTGTCCCAAAAAGATTTATACATATCAAAAACTTCTGTGGCCACTTGTCAGTCTGTTGCTGACTCTCAATTGTGCCACGAATCTTTTGAACATCTACGCTAGATTCGCTGATTTACCAAGTGCCAATGCTGACGTATGTAATGGTCTGTTTTTTTTTTCTTCAAAATGTCTCTATTTCGTTACCTGAATCTTTATAGACATGTTTAGGACACCTGTATATGGAGCACGCAAGTCCGCGCTCCATTGAGCTAACATGCTACGACTTAGGAGACAACGTTAAAGACTTTCTTCTTGTTTTTATGGAAGTGTGTTATAGTAATTTTAATGTGGACATTATCCATCATCTCAGTCTTTCGTAACGGGATATGTTTCCGTCACCATGCGTGCCTCTAGTGGATGAACGGTATCACTAAATCCGACAGCCCTCTAAAGCCCAGTGGGTACTATATGTACCACCTGCTTTAACAACCAGTAACTCTGTATTTTGTGTTTGTGGGTCTTGCAAACTGAGATTATTTCCTTAAACATCATTTACCTGTTAATCTCTGAAACGGTGAAGTGTTGCGTTTTCTTTGTGGTACAGTCTAAATTGTTGCGTGTTATTTGGATTATCTTTCGCTTCGAAAGTTTAGAGTTCATCGCAATCACTGGACTCAGTATCCAGTGACTTGGTTCCTCTCTCTCAGGCACTCCCGATGCCACTGTCGCTTACGCACACGCCTTGCAGACGTATGGGTGGAATTGTGATATGGCTCCACGTATTCTTAAAATTGGCGCTGCATGGAGGTTGGTGGCCATCTTCGTGGGCCAGTTCCTTTACCTCCAGGGAAAGAACTTTGGCATCCCATTAGGTGGGCCCGAAACCCAGTCGTCGCTTTTTTCTCAAACATCCTTCGTTCGATAGAAAGGGCTGGAGTTTCACAGCCATGTGATATTAGGCCTATATTTATTTTCTTAGCTAGGATATCGGAAGATAAAATAGTCTAAACTGAATGTTTTTTTCTCAGAATTTAATGTACTTAATTTTCATGTGAATGCCATTGCAGATATAACAAATGCTTCTGAAAATGGCTTATTGCGTCGCATTATTGATAACTCGAAGACAAAAAGATCGATGTCACGTTCAATTGTAAAAGTATGTTACACACCTTTGTTATTAATGATGCAATGCAGATATTATTTTGCGTGCGTGACGTCAATTCGTAATAAACACGCAGTTGATGCACAAGCGGTCGGCCACTACTTCGAGTACCTGACATGCAGGCGGGCGCTGTGAGCGAGGTCGACCGTAATTTAACATGTGGTTTTGGACTAGTGTAACATGAGCCTTATACTTTTATACAAGTTCATAACATTATTTCTGTTAGTATCCTGTACTATAATTATCCGTCTGTAATTTGCATTTGTTTCCTGGTAATTACAGTATCGAAACGACATACTTCTATATTACCACCATTAGTACCGTATGAACTTCATCGCGGACATAACGTTGTTTGATATCATTAGCTTATGCGCTCTGGCTATAGCTAGACGGCTGCAAATCGATTACAGTTAAGGGCGCGGTATCCCCCCCTCCCCGTTTCCAAGTTGAGACGGGTTTGAGACACATTTAGCCTTCTCACCGATATGCACCGGAGCGTGAAGCTGTGTTTCACAGCCATCCAGTGTTTTGTGTAAGAATAATACGTGAAACACGGACTTCTGGAAACACGTGACGAAGCAAACCGGGGATGCTGGATTAGCGGGACTCTGGCAACATTTGTCGCTGGAAACACGGAATACAAGAAACCTGGAGCACTATAAACCTGAAATGCTGGAAACCTTTGATCCTGGAAACCTGGAAACAATGACAGCTGGACACAAAACCTCCAGATCCTGGAAACCTGGAAACAATGACAGTTGGACACAAAATCTCCACTTACCTGACTTGATATAACCTGATCTGAAGTAACAACTAAACCAACCTATCTTAATCGCAGCTAACCTAACCTAAACCAACTAACGGTACCTAACGTAACGTAATGTAAGCTAAGCTACCCTAACCTGGACTTTTGAGGTACTAGAATCTTGGAATATTGCGAAACTGGAACTCTGGAAACATGGAACGTTTGAGACATGGGACACTAGAAACACTGGACCCTGGAAACACTGAACACAGGAAACCTGGAGCGCTGGGAACATACATACATTTAATCCTAGAAAACCGGAACCACGGCCATATTTCATCATCTGCAATGTTCATAATAAGGCATACTGCGACAGAGAACCATAATTTCTTCGGAATTCTGTTGTGTTTCTGTAACGCGCCACACTCTCAAAGCCTGGTATAGGAAGCTCTTTGCTGGTTTATTCAGCATTTGCTACACTTCCTTTATTTACCTCGTTAAGACTTTGAATGCAGTAACGTAGTAAATATCATGAGATAAACAGTTTTGCTGAGTGCATTTTGCAGGTATATACTCATACTCTACAACTTTTTTCCAGTTCGTTGAACATCTGGACGTCATAGTACTCTATGCGTAACGGCATGAAAATTGTATTTTTATGCCATTATTAGAACTAAGAATAATATTGCAAGGGGAAAATGTTTCATGTTATATTGTCTTCGCTTCTTTTTTTAAACTTTCACGTCGCAAGAATGCTTAAAGTCCTCTCTTGCGATCAGCCGCGTCAGTGCTGAGTCAAAAACCAACATTTCTGAGGTCTGATGATGGAAACAGAGATAATCTCTTAAACGTTGGTTTTTTACTCAACATTGACGTGGCTGATCGCCTGAGAGTATTTTTTTATATTTAATGTCATGGACGAAGTTCTTTTGATATTGAGGTGATATGTGATATTTTACAACTTGATATATCGGGCTCTTCATTCAGGTTCTTAATGTAGGCCACTTTGATTGTCTGGAGACATAACTGGTAAATCCGATTTCGCACAGATGGAAAACGGAGAAAATTTTATCCATTTTCTTGCGTGTTGGGAAAAGACCACCATTAATCGATTTCGGTGACGGAACACGTCGGTATAGCTTACGGACCACCAGTCTTCCGCTGGAGCGTAGTTTGGGGACCACTGTTAGTCTTTATACCACAGTGTTTGCACATGATCTATTCGTTCGGAATAACAACACATTCTCATGAGCTCTTTTACTCCTGCCACAAATAACAAGTTAAATTATATTTTGAAAATATAAGTTTATATACTAGCCTACTTTGTGTATCCGTCTTATCAAGGCGTTTTAATTACGTCCGTCTTATTTTCAGAATTACGTATTTGTTTCCAAATACACGTCGATAAATTCTACTTCTGTTAAACTGTGCTGCCATTAATATGAAGATGCCTTTAGTTCCCAGTGGTATTTCCAAAATTCTGTATTAAATTAAGAAGCCAATCGAACAAACACAGAAGTCAAGAATGAAAGAGGGACTGTACTTTTCTTTTTGCGCAGAATCAAATCGAACAAACACAGAAGTCAAGAATGCGCAGAATCTCACAAAAGGATTCATCCATACACACACAGACAGCACATAATGTATATCGTGGAAAGATGTCGGTCCTTCGGAAATCAGTGAAAAAACCCAGTAAAGCTAATGGAGGCAGTGAACAGCTACGAAACGTCAGCCAGTTTCCACCAGACCACGCGGCACAAGATCCCAGAAGATTATCGTTATCATATTCCCCGTATTCCTGAAATCTGAGCGTTTAAACCTGGCCTTGACCTGCTGATGGCGTGCAAGGCTGAAATTCAGTGTTACCCGTTATTTCCTAAGAATAAGAATCATCATAAAAGTGTACTAACAGAAATTTATTTACATAAATTTTAGCCTGGAATGATTTACATGTAGGTTCACTTGTAGAGTACGTGTAAATGTATTTTCAAAATAACTCGTTTCCTGTTATTCATTAACAGGTCAGGCTTTCTGATTTTGTCCGATTCAGGATTAATTCTGAAACAGTAAAAATGTTCAGATAAGCGAAGATACTCTTTGGATGAGCGGTCATGGCATGAAGATGGTTGTCTCCTGGGTTGTTGTGCCGTGTAGTCTGGTAGAAATTTACCGGCGTTTCAGAGGTCCTTGCAAGACTACGCGGCGCAACAACCCAGAAGACAGCCATCTTCAGACTCACCGCCGTGAAAACCTCAAATCATACTACCATAACATCTCTGTCTCTACCATTATAACACAGGAAAATACCAACTAAAGCAAATAAATAACCGTGCTCGAAAGGTTTCGAACCTGGAATTCTAAGCTGCGCGCGGTTTAAGACCATGTGCTGTTTGGGATCGGCTGGTTAAAGTAAAATCTTTGCATCGAATATTTGTGTTTTGCAGTTACAGTTAGGGTACATACACGAGAAAGTTTATGCAATGCATGCTGCATGAATTTTACTTTCTCATATGCGCCGTATAAGAGAAAGTCGTATTGTGATGGTGAAAATATTGAGCTGGAAACTTCAACGATCCGACACGTTTTAGTGACCTGTGTACTACTAACTGTCAAACATGCACGTGTTTCCGGACCAATTTTATGTTCGGTACTTGTGGACCGGGCCAGATCGTCGATGGGATTGTATTTATTTGTTTATGGTTATTTAACGACGCTGTCATCAGCCCATATTACACAACGTCGAATTATAGTGTGGTTAATGAATAATGTATTGGAAAGGACATGGGAAGAATCCGCCGTGGCCTAGTTTAAGGTACTACCCAAGCTTTTGCCTACAGGGACTGAGGAAAACCACGATGAAGCTTAGTCAGGATAACCTGTCGTCGAGCCGAATTTGTAATTAGTGACCTTCCGAAAACGAAGCAGGGATGTTTTTTTTGCAGGAATGCTAATCACTCGGCCACTACGTTCTGTGCAAAAATGTTTTAAAGACACACATTTGTTTACTTACACCTGTTGTGGAGAATTTTATGTATTTGTACATATTTTATGTTTTAATATTATATTTCGGTAAGACTTGTTTCAAATTATGTATAATCTCATCCAACAGTAGAGTCTAATTCATTTTATGAATTAACAATTTTGGCCTCCTACGTGGACGATCATACTTCTAAACCCTTTTCGGGCCACATTTTTATTACATGCAGTTGCAAATGTTACAGAAATTCTTGTTGTGTCTGGGGGAACTTGTTAGAAAAGTGCAGATTCTGCCTCCTTGACTTTGTAAGTTACATCCTCAAAGTTTCGCACCATTGCCGTATTTGTTATTGCTGAATTGTAAGCAGTGTGTCATATATAGTTTGCAGATATCACCATTCGGAATTTCATGCCTAACACAAGTTGGTATGCAAGTGTTAAGTTAAGCTAATTTGATCGAAGCCGCATTGTCGTTTTACGTTTACAAATAATACAAATTAAAAAATATATAATAAAAACAAAAGTTCCGCGTATTGTGAAGATCTACTAAGCCTATACATCATTTCAGTATCCTCTCTATTAAGAGGCGCTAATGTCGCTGACAGCTGTACCAGCTCACTGCTCTGCTATAGGTAGATTCAAATAGTCTAGTACACTACAATTCAAAACCGTAAATGTACAACAGATACGGGCTTGTTCCCAGCATCTTCAGCCATGAAGTTCAGTGCAAGACATTTACCTCAGATGATGCTACGAAAGGACTGACACATTAACTGGAATCTTCCGCTGGAACCGCAAAGTTTGTCAGGGAAACCTTGCATCACATAATATCTTATCATTCCAATCTGTTAAATCGCCAGAATTATTACGGGTCATGTAACGGTGTTCTCAAGGTGGCGTAGCGAGCAGTTTAAAATACGGTAATTCTACAGAAATATCTTGATAAGCTTAAATACTTACGAAAGCTTTAAAATATCGTTGCTACATAATACGACTTTCCATATGATGTTCTTTGATTAATTCAAGGCTAATATCAAGTGAATAATATAGCTTTCTGTCTTTTGGGTTGTTGCGCTGTGTAGTCTGGTCGATATTAACCAACGTTTCAGAGGTCATACTGCCTTCGTCATCAGGGCGGTGAGTATGAAGATTTCTGTCTTCTGGGTTGTTGCGCTATGTAGTATGGCAGATGTCCACCAACGTTTCAGAGGTCATACTGCCTCCATCATCAGGGCGATGAGTATGAAGATTTATGTCTTCTGGGTTGTTGCGCTGTGTAGTCTGGTCGATGTTTACCAACGTTTCAGAGGTCATTCTGCCTCCGTCATCGCCCTGATGACGGAGGCAGTATGACCTCTGAAACGTCTTACATGAATAATATAGGTTTGGAAGTTGCAGAAACAATATATGAGATTGTAACAGTTACCGAACTTAGGAGTCTTTCCAGTGTTCCATGTTTCCAAGAAAGATCAGTTGGTTAATGCTGTTTAGGTAAATAATCGCTGTCAATTAAGATAATCGTATGAAACCCATAAGTACACTCTGTTGGAAGAATTCAGAATTATTAGTTGTTGAAGTAGATGGTACAGTATCGTAAAAATTGCTCTTGAAAAGGTTAAGCCCGACAGCAGAAATAACATACTATACGCCCTTGTTTAGAGGCCTAGACACACTTTGAAAAAGTTCAACGGGCCAAATAAGATGGGTGGTTTGTTGGCCAATGTGAATATCTAGCTTAAACCGTGTGTTTGTAACCCTCCATCCCCCCCTCCGTTTCCGTCGGAAACGTGTTTAGTGGACTGCTCCCCCTCCGTGCTTAAGCCTTCAGCCCCATTTGACAGCACATACTGCATAAAATGTCTATGATGTCGCATTCAGCTGTCTGGGACAATGGTGTAGACCAGTGGCATTCAACCTTTTTTGTTCGCGTACCCCCAGATATAATATCTCTTCAACTTTCTACCCCCAAAGTTGTTGGTGTATAATTCAAGTTATACATAGTATATAATCTACATCTAAAATAAAATTAAATTACATTTCTGATTATTTAGTGTTTATCATAAAATAATATATATTGTAACGTGGGACGGTATTTACGACCTAGATTGTCAACCCTGGATTATTCACGTCTGCTGCCTCGAATCTGGTTGGATTGTAAGAGACCAATGTCCTCCAGCAATAATCGATTTAATCAAACTAAAACGTACCAAAAGATTCTTCAAGCTTATTATATGCTTCAATAAAGTCTGCCTTTATCTTATTGCATGTATATAGCTTGTTTGTGCAAGGTCTGCACACATGCTGGGGAAGACCGTCATTCAGGGCAACCTATAAAAAATTAAAATAAACAAATTTTACACGTCATCTGACATATCTGGTCATAACTATGTCCAAGTAGGTTTTGATGTTCTCGTGGCAGTGACTACAAAGAAGATTACCAATATAAAATATGCATACAAACAAAACTGTTTACACTATGAAGCACACTGATGCCAAACGCGCTTCGACCTAGAAGAGATCTTCTTCATTACGCCGTCTCCTTTACAGGAGGTCGGCGACATATTATGAACAGGATCCTTCCATCCTTTTTCTCGGACTGGGACCTGTTCATATACGTTCTTGGCAGATGATCCAGAAGTGGTTTGCCATTGCCTTCTTCTGTGTGTGAATGGAGTAATTGTTGGGATACCACGGAGGAAAACTCCGTGTTGCCTAGACCACGGCCTTGCCCAACACAAGTTATGAATTCGGGTACCGCCGGGAATCGAACCCGGGACCCCAGGATTTACAAGGCCAGCGTTCTAACCGCTAGACCACCGTGGCGGTAATGTCTATAAACAAACAACAATGTCAATAAAAAGACACAACAATGCCAGACACAACAATGTCTATAAACGAGTATAACAATGCCAACCGCAACACGTCACAATATATTTTTTAAAAATTTCACATACCCCCTAAGATGTCTTCGCATACCCCCGGGAGTACGCATACCCCAGGTTGAATACCACTGGTGTAGACAATACGGACCGACGTAGAACAGTCTGTAACATACAATCTAAAAAAAATTTTAATGAGTCGTTGGAAATAAATAATAGTGAACATTGTATGGAGTTTAAGAAGTAAACCGAGGGCAACGTATTAGCTACAGAAATACGCGATTAGACAATGTGAAGAAAAACATTGATCAGTTAGGTAGGATATTAAAATTATTCCTAAAATTAATGCAAAATAAGGCTTAATTCGGTTAACAATAGTAGTAGTAGTAGTAGTAGTAGTAGTAGTAGTAATACTTTTTAAAGCTTATTATTGTCAAGTTCCTTATTCAGGTGACTGCCGTCTTTTGTATTGAATCAAAATGAGTCACATGCAAACAATTTCCCCCCTTTGTCTTCAAGTTCTTTCGCTTCGAAATGAAATACGTCAACGTCCTGGGCCTAAGGTGGTTTTTGTTCTTCCCTCGATAACAATAAAACAAGGATCAGTGCTTGTGCATGTGATAGCGTTCTAACCGTTCCGTTATCTCGGCGCAATGCCCTGCTCTTTCTTGGAGCCAACTCAGTGCTTTGAACTCAGACTAATTTTGTCTAAATGTGGTCGGTTGTACCAGGCTCTTTGTTCATATTTCCCCTTGGGAATGGTGAATATTTTCTTACTGAGAGTGTTTTTATGAAGAATTCAAATTATCTTGCACATCTTATAAATTTGTTTCTTTAAACGGTTCTTTTATTTGTGTTATTTAATGATGCTATCATTTGTTCTGGATATATAGTGTCAAATGATAGGGAGTTTAACGAACAGCGAATGAAGTGTGAAGGATTTGAAAGGAAACGGTCGTGGCCTAATTTAGTGACTGTCGGCGATTGCCTGCAGGGACTGAGGAAAACTTCAGTCTCTTCCGGGAAGAGATTTTAACTCGGTACCTCCCAGACACAAGCAGGAGCCAGGAATAATAACCACTCGGTGACATTCGGTTAAAGGGTTCTTGTGGCCATTTAATATATTTCGCTGTGGGGCGAAATACGTGAAACTACGTTTCCCAGGACTCTATGAACAAGAACAGTGACGTGTTCTATGACGCATCCTAGCATGCGATATACATCTACGTCACGCGCGTAGAACTCACAGCAAGGAAAATTACACACGAAGGGAGGCACTTCGAGTCAGTCCGTTACAAATCGGCAGTGAGGGAACACGGCGAGGACGAGAACAGCGACAGCTCATACTATCGGTTACTCGAGGCCACAGAGTGAGAGTGAGACGAGATCAGCAACTGCCGATAGATGTCTGGCCTGCCTGCAGGAGGATGGGGACAACGTGGAAGTTTCAAGCAGCGGCTCATAGCGGTATTGAGGTGAAGCCAGGCATGCATCGAGCGTGCTCCCGCTAGTGAACCTGCCAGCCGACCCCGTTCCCGCCATTCTTCACGGCAGCTGTAGTGCTTTTGCTGCATAGAAGTGCAGTTGGTTGGCGTGTCGTTGTCGGTTTGTTGTGCAAAGGGGCAATTAACTATGGCGGATACCGGCTCGGGATTTTCTGAATATCCACTGCTTGTTATTACGTTGATAGTTGGAGCTACAGTGTTGGTTTTAGTGTACATATCCAGTTTGTTAAGGTCTTCAAAAGGAGAAGATGATGCGAAAAGTAAGGAAATAATCATTGTGGACCCATAGCGCCATGGCATCGATTACTTTAAATGCCCACTGAAAACGACATGCACTGGGGAGCGTCTGAGCTGATTTTCGGTTTAAGGGCTTCGTTTTACTGTGAGAAATGTATAGAAACGATACCTTTATGTTGCTCTAAATAGTACAAGGGATTTTTTTAATTACCATGTCATTACGTATTCCAAGATTTATTCAAACCCACACCACGTGTTTCAGACGCGTCCGTAACAATGCATATCGTTCCAAATTCGAATTTCTACCGGGTTTAAAATATTAGCATTAAGTTTTATTTGAATTGTACGGAATACGGAATTCTGTAAGGAAATTTATGTGTTTGTGTTCAGAAAGAAGGTGCAATGTATGACCACGCTGGAGCACATGCCGTCGTTTTTCTTGCTTGGCCAATGTATAATCGATCAGTGTATTACAGTGCCCCATTTGAAGTAGTAGGCCTACACAAATGAACTGGTTCATAAGAATTTTAAGTGTGTCATAATGGGTAAAATGCACGGGTGAATATTTCCAGTTTTTTCGGCCGTGACTTAAACATTTCGTCAGTGTTTTGATATTTTAACTTTTTTTTCAGTGCAAAAGATGAAAGTTCAGTGCCCTTTTGCTACATTTAAAGCCACTGCTTAAAATAGCCGTAGTGGAAATTTTATTGAGATTTGATTGCTTTTTAGTAGCGTGCTTTGTGTATTTACTCACTGTTTGCTCTTAAAACGGTTCCCTTACTTGTAATGTGAATTCACAATGCTCGGTCTGGCTATTCTGAAAATACTTGGGAAATGACTGGCAGGACCTTACTACATTTCATTTGGAATTTAGGATGAGGTTTTGCATAGAAATGTGACATTGTTAAAAAACCTTCAGAATGCCGGTTTATAACACTTTCAAATTAGTACCTCCTGCAATTAAAGTTATCCAATGGCATCTGCATATTTTTTACTCAAGGTGTCTAGTTTGTGCTCATGGGTTTTATAGTAGCACCCTGCTGCCAAAGCTTTTGTCTCTATAGTAACTTCTGTGTGCAGAGTTTTGAATTGTGTATAAAATAATGAGTTACTGAACTGAAAGCAGTTTGCTGATGATGTCAGTTTTTTTTTCTAGGTGCAGAGACTGAAGTGTCAAAGAAGGAGAAACAGAGAGATACAGCAAGTTCTGTTCTGAAGTCCAGTAAGAAGAAACATTCAGAGAAGTGGGTTCGAGATTCTAAACAGAGTTTTTCACATCCATGGCTCTTGACTTCATTGAAGGGTCATAGCGGAGAAGTGCTTGATATGGATTTCAGCAGCAATGGGAAATTCCTGGCAACATGTGCAGAAGGTAAATGATCTGTTACATGAATGCATTTGTGACTCCTGCAGTTTAAATATTCAAATTTGAACTACATATTGAATGGTGGGTAGGTTGTACGATATGTTACAGTTCATGCATTTTTGTTGTCTTGAGGTAGTTGGAGTTCACATTATGCTGTGTCTTACATACACTGTGTGA
>NW_019060000.1:577393-601408 GCF_000696155.1 Zootermopsis nevadensis | reverse complement strand
AGTGTTTTATACAGTTCATTTGCATATGCTTAGTTGTTGGAGTAATTAACCCTTTGCCACTTCATTTAAATTTTGATGCTGCCGGACTACTTAATTTAAATTTACATTATGCATTGTGTGTATTTTATCCTACAGTATTAATATGTTAATCTGGCAAGGGACGTTAATTTTTCTACTTTCAGCATGGCAATAACTTGTAAGATTCACTAGTACCATATTAAAAAATTTCTGAATGTTCTTCTTTGACATTTATCCCTGCTTAATAAACAAGAACATGCTTTAATTTTTTCCTACTTGTGTATGACAGCTTCAGTTTTGCTGTGGGTTACTGGAAGATTGCATGGTAATGTTTCTGAGAGTGTTAGCTCCCACAACAAACATATACACAGGGTCAGTAAACAAAACTAGCACTGGGTTCTTTATTTAAAATTTCTGGTGGTACATTGACATAGTGTTCTGCAACAATTTCTTATTTTCTCTGATCTGCATTGGTCCTTTTTGTGCTACAATGCTTACATACATATGGAGATCAAGAACAATCAATGCTAAGCTTTTTAGAAGAACTAAAATTAAAATTAGGTTATGTCAGTCCATAAGCCATATTAAAAGAAGTCTGTTTAAGCCATTAAGTGTTTGTCAGGTTACCTTTTCTAGCTAAGCTGTATCTGACATTGAATTAATTGAGCTTTCTCAGTCTAAATGCAGAAAAAGTTTTTTTCTGTAATTTGTGTTGAGTATTTAAGAAATTGTGGCAGTTAATGTGAAATACTGATTAGTTTTATTACACTTTCATAGCAATTTCAGTGTGATTTTGGCATAGAAAAAAGTCTTGTCATTTGCCAGCAGTTACATAAGTTTGGCCTGTTGCTTAAACTTATGTATTCCACTGCAGATTCATGTATAACCTCCATTGAGTCTCTTCAGTGGTAGGTTTATGATTAGTAACAAGTTTCGTACTGTCATTGTTCTGTGAAAGGTACATTGTATGTTGTGTTTGTATGTGTATGGTATTTTGTTTAAGCATGCTATTATTGTAGGATTGTATATGCATTTTGTGAATTTTGCCATATGTTTAGTATGTTCAGTTGGTGAAATTAGGTGTAATTTTAAAAATTAAAGAATTGTGCTCTTTTACAAGGTTTAATAATTAGTACCTAGTGTCTGCATGTGTAAGCATAAAATGTCATTTCTTTCAGACTCGGTTCCTATTTATTTGTTCAGTGAATGTCCCATCATTTATAAGTTATGTTTGCATGGTAAAACACCTGATTTGTATGTATATAATCTTGTTTTGCCCTTAACACACTAGGCTTCAATTGTCTAATGTAAATGAAAATTGAAATTTACCAACAAATTTTCTAAAAATTCTCCAGTATCAGATTTAATCAGAATTGGTTTAGCTGTTCTTGAGTTGTTTAATGTGTAGTTATGGATAGGATGGTTTTGATAGGTGCAGTACAGGGTGACTGGACGGCCAGGGTTCGATCCCTGATGGGGCAGAGGATTTTTCCTCTGTGTCCAGTGGGTAACGGTTTTTTCTAGGAGTAAAGTGCAGCCGCTGCATGATGCTGACCACTTACCCCTATCTAATGCCAAGGTTAAGAATGGGTAGGAGCTATACCGCCTGTCCTACCAAATGCCTTCATGGCGTGCAACAGGAAATATTTGTAAAGAAAAAGTCAATAAATCTTTCCTTTTATGAGAAAACTTGGGTTACTGGCTTCAAATTAAAAATTTTTGAGATTTATGTTTTTACATGGCAGAGTTTCAGTATAATTTGAGTAGTGCATGTATATCTGTTAATATATTGCTATAGTAGTGAGTATTTATAATGGGCTTGGCAGGAAATAGTCTAGGATGCAGAAACAAAGAATGAAAATATACAGAATATTTATGGTGGAAATTGTTTTTGGGAAATAACTACTTGGAAGACTGGGAAGGGGATTGAAGAATAACATAGACCATTTATATCCCAATCAAAGCTATTGGTCTACTTGCTGTAACAATAAACTAATTTTTCCTGCAAAGAATGTTGGGGTGTTTGGCATGATTTTCAGATTATATAGCAATTATTTCCGTAAAATGTATCAACTAGTATGTATGTTTGTGATGGAGAAGTGTTATGTTTCTTTTCAGTAGGAACTGTATTTTAAAATATTCAGGTGAGCTTTGGTATCTCAGGATTAAAATGGATCTTAGGGACATAGGTTGTGAGAATGAGAGGTGGATGAGACTTACTTGTTGTATCCAGTGGCAAACACTGCAGTCTTTAACATATGTTGGTTTTTAAGCTGAAGATGACTTCTGGGATGTTGTGCCATAGACTCTTACTGACATTGACTGACATTTCAGGGATGCTTACAGCCTCCATCAGGTCAGTCAGTTTTTATGAGACTGCACAGGATAATGTGCCAGAAGACAGTCATCTTCATACTTGCTGCTGTGAGAACCTGAAATTGTGTTCATTTTAATTTGATGTTTGTGGTATTAGGGTGCTGTGTACGTAATAATCTTGCTCTTTGTGTTATTTGAATGAAGGTGGGCCTTAGCTGAAAACCCTGTATACACAGTATTTTAGATGTTTTTGGTAAGAACTCCATATTTGTTGAAATATATTGTAACATCAGAATTCCATCCTCTGATAATGGGAAACAGAAATGGGATGGACCAAGCATGTTGTAGTAGTGATAGGGCTGGTATTGTGGAGGTATCCTTTTTTGAATCATGGTTTGGTTACCACCTATTCTGGCAGAAGGTCTTTGTGGTTTTCCCTCCTCAGTTCATATGCATATATATTTGAAATAGTCTGTGACAGCCTCCTCCTGAATCCTTTCCAATGAATTGGTAGTGATCTTTCCCTCTCATTTGGCACTGTATAACCTCTGCAGCTTACACATTAAATGTCTTCGCACCAAAGTGAACAACGTGAGAGGCAAAAGTTAATTGAACTAACCAGTTTTTAAAGTGTCTGAAATTAACCATAGCTTCTCATGTATGGATGTACTAGCAGGTTCTCTTGTGCCATGTCTTTGTTTTGAGACTGGCTATAAAGAAACTTGTGTCAGTATGAAATAAAGGTAAATTTCAGATACTTTCTATCTGCATCATTAATGTAATAAGTGACCCATATAAATTTGTACGATGTGGTAAGTGACCAAAATTGGCTGATAAGCATGTATATAGACCCTACATAGTCCAGACTTTGTCGTCTTTGATCTGCGCACTGAGCAGAATCGGGCAAGTCATCCATCCCACATTTGAACGAGACCAGCATTGTGTAATGTGGAAGTTGCAGAAAGTGATGATTAGTGCAGTGAGCCATGCTGAATGTTACGACACTGTAACCCATGTAGTGAGAAAAGTGTCATTAAATGAACTATGAATCAATCATTCATGAATATTAGGCATTAAACTGTTACTTGGGATCTGATTTAAGTGCTATAACCTAAGATCCATTTCTATTTCAATGGCAGTCCATTATTTGACCTTGTAGAAAGCATAATTACTTCTAAGAATGATTTAGACTACTGCAGGTGAAACACTTTATCAGCTTATATGAGCTGGAGAAATGGCCATGAATGCTGAGGAGATAATGATTTTGGACGGAGGCAGTTTGTGGCATTTGCCTGAAAATCTGGGGAATGCCTAAGTGAAAGTAGCTGATAGTCTGGTCATAATTCAAACCTGATGCCTTCTGAATGCAAGTGTAGTATGTTACAGGTTCACCAACCTGTTTGTATCTTTCCTCTTGCAAAACCAGAAACTTTGTGAATGTGGAGAATTCCAAGCCACCACTGCTTTAGAAGTTCCTCAGCCAGCTATTATCTTCATCACCACCTTACAATCAGTAAATGTAATCCTGCCTTATCAAGCTCAAAAGTGGATCCCTTGACCCTTGCTAATAAACCAGAAACCAGAATGATCAAAAGGCTGGAGGCATTGAAAAAAAATGGGCCTGCAGGAATGTGTGCCTACACTTGCTTTTTTTCTTTTGTAATTTTTGCACCATTTTGAAGTTCAAAGTTTGAATTGTACTGTTGTTTATATTTTAAATTATTTTTAGGGAGCTGCACATGTAAATTTTGCATATTTACTTTAATTCTTTTAAGAAAGTTGGTTTTGTTTTTTAACACTTCTGTTAAACTTTTTGAGGAGGAGGAGTTAATTAAGATTGCTGTGTTAAGATTCCTTGTATTTGCTAGTTATAACAGCACATGTAATGCCAATTTTGTGTACTTACAAGTGATAATGTAGTAGTGGTGTGTATGTTCAGTCTATTAAATAGAGATTATTAATGTATATACTGACCTTAAGTACTTCATATTAAGTTACACAGCTTCAAGGTATTGTATGTCATGTTGCAGAGGAGGTGGTGTTCAGTTCATGCATCCAGTTTTTGTGAATTAAACTACTTTAGTTTCAGTAACTGGTAGTTTGTCTAAGTTCAGCTGACATGAGAAGAATCTTTTTGTTTTTGGCACTTTATATACAATGTGTGTAACAGAAGTTCTTATGCATATAGAAGGTAAAAGGCATACCTATTTAAATGTTTTAGTTAAAAGTTCCAAAATTCATGTGATGTGTTTAATCTTATTTTAAAATGCTGATGAAACGTGTCTGTGTATGTATTATTTAATGTTTATGTTCTATATTTTCTAAATGTAAAATTACAGAACTTCATGAAAGTAATGTAAAGTGGTAAGCTTTTTATATCTTGTCTCATTTTTATTTATTTTGTACATTTAATTTTCTATGGTAAGTCTTGAATGCAATTAAGAAAGCTGTAGGATTACTTCATTTTTAACTTTACATATATTTTATATTGTTTAAATGTTTGCTTACTGTAATGGCAGTTTCTTACTGCATCTTCCCTTTCAGATGTGTGTGACACCTGGTTTAACGTCCAGTATATAAATTATTGACTTTGTTAAATTTTCTCAGCTTGGAATGACATGTTTGAAAAATAATAGCAGATGTTAGAGAATTACTGCATTAAAAGGAAATAAAATAATTATGATATCTGCAATAATTTATTTGTGGACGCGTGACAAATTTATCATTCTGGTTTGAAGTGGAACTTGTAATCGACTGGTTGAAGGTAAACTGCATATTAGCACTGGATTGTAGATGACATTTTGAACCTTGAATTGAGAAACACTGATCTAGCTGATGAAAGAGGCAACTCTGATACAGTTTGAACACCATATCTATTGGCATGGAAACCATTTTTATACCATTGTATTTTTTTTTTTTAAGAATGGTCTTTGTAATTTGTGCAGGTCCCGTAATATTAAGTAGCGAAACCTAGGAGATTAAGTGGCCAGACATGTGGCTTGCATTGGGGACAAAAAAATGCATATATATATATATATCTATGGTGGGGAGATTTATTGGTAACTTGCTACTTGAAAGACTGATATGGAGTAGGAGGATAACATTAAGATGGATCTTACGGGAATAGGTTGTGAAGATATAAAGTAAGGGACTGACTCAGGATTGTATTCATTTGTGGACATTGTAATAAGCAGTGTTGAATCATGAGAGCTGTCAGTGTTGTCATGGGTTGTAGTGCAATGTTCAGGTCCATAAATGTTTTGAGGGAACTTTATATTTAAAGTCTTCTTCTTCTCTCTCTCTCTCTTCTTTTTTTTTGGGGGGGGGGGGGGGGCAAACTATTTGTAGAAGTATAAGAATAATGTCAGACTTGTATACTTCATGAAGACAGTTGTGTAATACCTGTATTGATAACTTAAAACCAGATGTTGAGTGGCTAGCATGCCTCCACATTTTGAAAGTCCTGGTTTCAAATTTTGTCTTGGAGACCAGCATTCCTGACTAGAGTTTTTGTGATTTTTCTCAGCCTCTCTGGGAAAATGCTGAGATGAGGCCATGACCTTTCTAATTTGTCATTCATTAATCATTTGACATTATACAGTCTGAGCTACAGACAGCGTCATTAAATAAATAAACCACAATTAAATACATTTCTCAGATTTTTTGTTGCAGTTATGTATTATTTAATTTTATTTGGAAAACAGTGCATGCCATAAAGTATAATATTTGCAGTTCAAGTTTTGATTTAAGTAACAGTTTATATTATCATATTTCAAAGTAGCAAAAATGATGCATATTTAGCCATTTATGGTAACCTAGCAGTTATAACAAAAAATGGTTAAATTATTTAATTTCTACCTATTGTTCCCACAAGTTTATAAAATCTGGAAGTGCGTCATCTTTGTACATGTTTCAGTTGAGAGTTGCATCAAAAACAGGTTGTATTGCATTATGGGTTGTTTCTTCCTCAGGCAGCACTTGTATGAAGTAAAGTTATAAATGTGGTTAAATAATGTATCTCCTTTTTAGGTTGTAATTAAGATTTCCCCATTGGTTGACATGTTTCCTTGACACACATATTAAGTCCAGTACACCACATAAGATTGGAAACAACTTTTCTGGGCTCTATGGTGAAGCATGACTAATCCTGTTACAATATTATAAAGCATTCAGGTGGACATACAAATGGGCAGGTGCTTAGATTCACTGTCATGCTGTGCATGTGGTGCTCTAGCCATAAGATCAGTAGTCTGTTCTTAATGTTGGGTAGGCTATAGAAGAAAGGCATCCCAGCTAAAGTTTTCTTACATTCTATGGTTCCATGTATTATGAACCATATTTTGTGTTATGGTAAGATGGCTACTCTTTGAATTATGGTAACATTTAAATACGTTAGTTTGGATGTATTCTTGCAGTGTAGACAAGGTGTGATGTTCAATGACCTCTGTTTTAAACCATTGAGTTTGAAATGTTGTAGTTAAATTATTGTTTAATGCATGGCTTCTCAGTCCCAAACCATGGGCTGCGTATGGCTAACAAATGTGTTTTAGGTGAACTGTATACAATTTTACAATTTTGTATTGCTTTGTATAATGAAAAACAAGTTAATGCCTAAATTAGATAGTTAATATTAAGCAAATTAATAAGAAATCAGCAAATTTGTTACAGGAAAGTACTGAGTATGTTGGTAGAATTTTTAATAAATTGTGAAGTTTAATACACAGTTGTCATTTATAAATTGACAGCCCACAAGATGGGAGGAAAGGGTGATTGTGACCCCCATGTCTTGCAAGTTTGACTTCTGGTTCAGTGGTTTTCCCCTCATTTCTGTTAAATCTGTCTTGTGACTGGGAAAGATATTTTTGTAGTTTTATAGGAGCTGCTGTAATGATATGGCATCACATTTGTTGGTTTTATTTGTACCATATGGTCAAAAGCAAGTTTGGAGACTACAATATGAACTTTAATAATGCCCTGTTTGGCCTAGAGGCTGATTATTATGACATATTTTATGGTGTTCCTCAGTTCTTAAATTAGGCATTACTTCCCTTCACACTTTATCATTCACAGACACTTTCCCATAACTCTCCAGGTGATAAAGCTTACATAAATAAACTAGAAACCCTTCCTATATCTTTGCTCAGTCATCTTTCGCTGAAAGAGTATTGGCCACATGCAGATTATGTCCCATGCTTTCTCATCTTTGAAACGTGTTTGGGATGAATTATCAGCATCACATTCTGGTTATCTCTTATCCCCAGAGGAAAATGCCCCATTAATATTTGTAATTTGGGAGGCTGGGGGAATCCTGGAGCAATTTCAGATGTGATAAAGAGAAGAACTCCAGTGCAGTTGTGAATCAAACTTTGGTCTCCCAGTCCATATTCCATCGCATTGCCAAGTTATCAAGCCCTTTGACTTGGCTATCACCACTCTCTCACTAACAGGTTGGTGTAGCAGTAGCACTCTAAAAGTTGTGTTCAGGAGGTACCTCCTTCATTATGGTTAATTTGTGGTTGCCTCAGTCTGTTCAAGCAAATTTTGGAATTGTACCTTGAAATAAACCACTGCAGTATCCTTCCAAATCATAACTACTCACCATTCATGATCGTCTTCCCATCTCATGCATCATTAAAATTCTTTATGTCACAGTGTTATTAAATAACATTAAAATCATCACTGCTCTGATGCGGTGTGTATTTGTTATGATGCATGGTTCACTTGTTGGAAGATGAGGATTACAATCCACTGAGTTTTTTTACATTCCCTTCAAGCAGATGCTGGATTAGTACCTTAAATTCCCTTTCTTCCACATTATTCATTAATCGTCATACACTATAGTCTGAGCTATTGGCATTGTCGTTAAACCATGAATAAATAAAAGTAGTCTTATAACCAGGGCTTTTACTCTGGGAGTACACAGTTGTACTGACATTTTTTAAATAAAAGTACTTATTTTTGCTCAAAAGACTTGAAACATTGGCCTCATCCTGTGTCACATCTGAGTATCAGCATCTATCCTACAAACGGAGCACTAATTATATCCATTGAAGTGGCTCATAACACACTGAAAATAGTAATGACTAGCTGTATGCTGAATAGTTAGGATTCAATTCTGTCTGGGACTGAAATTTTCTGTTTGCCACCATATTCAGACTGTCCCTTTGAACCCCTTACTGTGCTCCCTATTGGCTACTGGTTATTCTTTTGGAATAAAGTAGATGATACCTAAGACCAGTCATTCAGTCTTACCATATTCCAAGCTTGAAGCTTCCATCTTCATGAACCTCTATTTTTTCATGCACCAAGGTAACCTCAGATTTAAATTTTATGTATTGTAATTTACTGTGGCTTATTTACTTATTCAGTTCTATAGTCTACAGCAGTACATCATTTGAACAGGCTATGTGGCACTGAGCAAGGCACTAGGATTATGTGGCATGACCAGGCTATGAACTGGACAACTTGTGTTTGATTCTTGGTGTAGGAGGATTTTTTCTATGCCACAGTGTTGATAACATCTCTTTGTCCTGCCCACCCATCCTCCTTGAGAGGGTACCAGGTTTCTTCTCTGCAGCATAAGGCATTCAGACGTGATACTGGTAACTCGCCTCCATTCATTTATGAGGTTAAGAATGCTTGGAGCTATACCTCCACTCCCCCATATATTTGCATGTCATGGTGCTTAAATAAGCACCAGACCCATCTTTACTTTTACCATTAGAGTTACTGCAAAGAAGAGTGGAGAAAATGTGGAATACTTTAAGGTACCATCTTGATATATATTACTGGAGACTCTGAGGAAAACCACATAGAACCTCAGTTCTCTGGTTAAGATTCAAGCTCCAGATGACATTCAAATATACATGGTGATTCAAAAGTCTCCATACATAAGGGAAATGGTAATTTTTTTAACAAACTGTCACTTTATACACAAAACATGCAATACATGGTTGCCATTCCTTTGAAAACACACATGGATGCGTCTCCCATCCATGGTGAACTCGTGTTAACGCGTGGTGTTATGTGCGTAATTGCATTTCGAATGTGTTCCTTTAGGTGATTCATGTTTCGTATCTTTCCCTGGTACACCATGGCCTTCAAGTGCCCCCACAAGTAAAAATCGAGTGGACTGAGGTCTGGGGACCAATCCAGGAACCTGGAAACTGCTGATCCAAGAAACATTATTCCCTATGTATGGAGACTTTTGAATCACTCTGTATTATGGAGAGTGAATTAGGAAATGTGGCATGTACCATTTATTGAAGGGGTGTAATTAGTAATTATGGATTATTTAAATTATTTTATGTTATCAAAAAATTTGTAAAAATTAATATATCCAGTGAGTTATGTAGAATTGTGAAGAATGCATTTTTGAAAATATAGTCTTGTAAGTCAAGTTTTTTTATTTCAGATCGTTCTGTTTTGATATGGAGCACTAAGAACTGGAATCAGAAGGATCACAAGTCTCTGAGAATCAACATAGAGTTTGACTATGCAAGGTTTGTTAAATGGAGTCCAGATTGCAAGGCATTCATTATACACAAAAAAGCTGAGAGAGTAGTGGAGGTGTATAAAGTGGCTAAGAAGCCTGATGGTTGGATCAGTGGTGTCACTAAAGCCCTGACTTTTCTTAAGGTAAGATTAAGATTTCATGTTTCTAAATTTTGATCACCAATCCCCAAACAGGTTGTATCAATGGGTCACATTGAATTATCATGTATAACAAGACTGCAATTTGAAATAAGAACACAAATGGACTTCTCTGATTTTATCAAACTACCAAACACACAAATATAACTAACTTTAATCACTATGAGAAGAAATATGACATTGTTCTCGGATCATTACCTACTTCATTATGTTTGTGAATTTGAGGACCACCCTTGGCCTTTAAAACTCATATAGGTGACCCCTGGTAGGATGTAAGAAAAACATCAGGTTATCCCAGGTATTTCGGACTCATTTATTTTGAATGCCATTGGGCTTTATTTATCCTGGCTGAGTTTCCAATTGTTTTCCTCAGTCTTTACAGATCATCTAAGATATTATGTTACGTGTTTTATATTGCCAGAATTAAAGGTGAAGTTACCTCTGTACCATGAAGAATGGAAATAAAGCTCCACTCATTCTAGACCTTAGCAGCAATAGAGGTGAGTGGTCAGCTTCATGCTCTGACTGCTTTACCTTCTGAGAAAGGAGCTCCTTGTTCCCATTTGTTTGTTGGCTCGTTGAGCCACAGAGCCAGTTTGGGTGTGGTGGTGAAGAGAAAAATGATTCCCTCTGCCAGGAACCAAATTCAGGTTTTTCGTCACATAACTGACTGAATTGTTGTTGCTAATTTTGCCAAATGTGTTTTTGGTATGAATTGTTTCCGTATTTGGGTCTGGTACATCTGCTGATACCTGGTTGTTATACTCTTAAGCTTTCAGTTCTGTTTCTTTAATTTCTTATGATACCTCATATCTTTGTGTTGTCTGTCTGCCAGTAAGTGTCAACCAGTTTATGTATTTTTATGGAAGTGTGTGTATTATGTTATTAAGGAAAGATTTTATTTTGCTTTCAGTTTGATGGTGATGGAAGTGTTGACACATGAAATGTTGTATGCAGACAGATTATAAACATGCCAACAAATTTTGTTAACAAACATGGCAGTAGTTTGAAACTCTGAGGTTGTAACTGACAAATTTATGCAGTCAGAATGACCAGTGATAGATGTTTTACACAGAAAAAGATCACTGTTTAAGTAATTAATAGTTCCTTCTAGGCATGAAACTGTCAGTGGTAGACTTCTGGCTTGAAAAGTTGTGTGGACTTGTAGGTAAATATCAACATACAACCCCACACAGTATTTCAACCCACAAGACCAGTCTTAAATTAATGTAATGTGCTAACCTCTAGACATCTGAGATGCAGTTATACTTGTATATTCTTACCACTATTTATAGCTGAATAATTGTTTTTCAGCATTATGAAGATGATGTTGTTGGGCTTGGCATTGCTTGCAATGGCAAATATATCATGTCATGCTCTGAGAAGAATGAGTTGGTTGTGTGGGATTTGAAAGGAGAGCAATTGGCAAAGGTGGACACCTACCTCATGACCACAATATGTGCACAGATCTCACCATGTGCTCGTTTTGTAGTTGCTTCAGGTAGGTTCCTGTAAGTTCTTGGAAACATTTTCCAGCATTCTGCGAGTGTTGTAGCTGCATATGGGGCTAATCTATGGCAGAACAACCAAATTGAGGGGATTGTAGTAGTCACAATAAGTAGAGATAATACACAAACATACTGAGGGTAAGGTTCAAAGAAACAGTCCCTGCATATGTTTTACCATTTGTAATGTTAACACCTCATGTATTAACAAACTTATTCACAGGCAACTTGAATATATCATGAAGTTTGTCATGTGGTATCCTAAGCTGGCCACTTCACTCTAAGGTTCATGTACTTTACTGATATTAATAAGAATTTGTTATATGAATGTGCTGTAGAGTTCAGAGCATAATGCATTGTGACTTCTAGGATTTGCTCCAGATGTAAAAGTATGGGAGGTGAGATTTTCAAAGCTAGGCGAATTTCAACAGCTGTCTCGTGCATTTGAACTGACTGGCCACTCCTCGGGTGTTTATGATGTTGGCTTCAGTGCTGATTCATCTCGTATGGCAACTGTGTCTAAAGATGGGACTTGGAGGGCCTTCAATACCAAGAGTAAGTGAAGAATAGCACAACATAGAACCTTCATTATACAGTGAGAAAGTGGTGTCCCTTTTTTGGAATATTAAAAACAAATGAGGGCATTGCCAATTTTAAATTTATAGATTTCACATACCATGTAGACATTGGCAGGTTTAAATGTAAAATTTTCATTCACTCAAAGATGGGGCCTAGAAATCCCAGTATTGTTTTTATCAAAATATGTATAAGTTTATAGTTTCCTGTTCCAAATTTGGAGTGTTACATAAACTCTTCTAATGACTTGCAGTTGAATATGAGAAAGGGGAAGACCCTCATCTGTTGTCATCAGGGAAGTACAATCATGTTGGCAGCCTCTCACATTTAGCGATGTCCCCAAATGGTGAAGTTGTGGTTGTTGCTAGTGGCAGTTCTCTTGCCTTCTACTCCGTCCAGACTGGGGAATGTGACGCTGTTATTGATGACATCTATTCAGGTGAGACATGTGGTACAGTAGTGATTAACTGTTTAGGTTATGTTATGCAACTTTTTAAACTTTGTCAGACAGTGGGAGGAGTTTGAATGACAAATTGGAAAGAAGTGGAATGTGCCATTTCAGCAGTTTCCTGTAGGGACCGAGGAAAATCATGATTGCCCTAAGTCTGTATAGCTTCTCTCCAGGCTGAGATTCAAGTCCTTGAATACTGAATATGAGTTCCAACCACTACAGAGTGATACTCAGTGCAAGACTAGTGTGTTATAAAGAAAAAGCTCATTCTTAGCCAGATTCAAATGCTGTATTGTGATTATTTCCTTCAGCATACTTTATTAAAATCTTCAGTCAATTAGTTTGTTAGTGGCAACATGTTTTAGTATTAAAATAATATCTTCAGGCTGATTTGATAATGTAGTGCACCAATTGCGATCTTAAAATAAAAATTAACTTTATGTTAAAAATTAAATTGATGAGAATCAGTTCTATAGATCTTTCAGGTGCACTGCATGCATGATTATTTGTGCATGTTCTCCCCTTCATTAGCCTGGATAATTGGGAATATACTGTATATATTCCATATTGAAGACAAAACTGTGTTATTCTTAGGTAGAAAGATGCTAGTTGGACATTTGTGAGCAACATTCTCTTACTTTTGGTATGAAACTCAATTCAGTCTCTTAAAATAACTTTTGTCTTCCTGGGATAATTGCAACATTATCTCCTTCAGGGTTGTGCCTTTCGTAACTAATGGAGATCTGTTGTGAGAATGTTACCAGATCGGTCTAGATGTATTAGATGTTTTAAGAAGTGATTTGTCATTTTTTCTATAATTAATAACATGCTGAGAAAACTGCAAACCTTCTCCAGGATTGAAATATTTCTTTGGAATCTATGTCATCGCTATAAATTAGTGGATTTGTGTGGGTAACTAGTTGTATTTCTTGATCATCTTTACATGATTTATGTTTACAACTTACAGGACCCATCACATGTATTTTGTTTGACTCCCTGGGAAAATATGTACTGACTGGTGGTGAGAAGCATGTCCGAGTGTTTCATAATGTGACAGGCTATCGTACCACTATTGCTTCCATCCAAGGCAAAATCCGCCAGCACATTAGTTCAGCACAGAAGGAACGGATGGAGCAGCAGATCCGAGAAGCTGAATCATTCCTTAAGAGTATTGGGGAGAGAAGTTAAAACAGATGCCAATACCTACCATATTGCGAGTACAGTGGATTAATGATGAATGGTTGGTTTTATTTTGTTTTAAATAAAGGTATGTTAAATGAGACTTATTTTGTTGAAATAAGTGTTCTTTTGTATTACAAACTTCCATATACACTGTTACTTTTTCTACAGTCATGTTTGATGTTAACAGACAATAAAAAAAATGAACATCAGCAGACTTATGTATAAATTATAAAATTTGTTGATAATATTGCGATGTTACTATTTCGCTTTCTTTCAGAAGCACAGGTTTAACCATAGGTGGGTACTAATAATATACATGAACCCAGAGTAGACTGGTGACAAAAAAAAAAAGAATAAGTGGAAGTAGAGTCAGTGGAAGAAGCCACTTAGAAGACATAGACATTGATATCAAAATAATAGGTCGTAGAGAAACAGATTTTGAAGATACACTTGGAGTTATCAGATTTGAACCATTTGACAGATGAAAGAATAAGATTCATTTTCTGTGTTCAGAGCATAAAATCGATTATCAGAAAAATACAGACACTTCATAGAATATTGAAGAGAATCGTGTACTGTTTGTTATTTCACTGTGCAACTGACCACATTCTAAGGTCAGCAGCACACTGTTCGACTGAACATAGGTACCCTGTACTATCAGGTTTTGTAGAGGGGGTGGTAAAGTAGTGTAACAAGGGAACTTCATCTTTAGGATATCATTACAAGAAAGATGCTAGAGTTTTAGGCAATTTTCTTTAGTCTCATTTGCAGGTAATACAGCACTTTTCCATAACACAGTCTTCTGTGGCCATCAGCTGACTGCTTGTTAGCTTGCCTATTGTTTGTTATCCCAAAATACATTAGGGGCTGTGGGTAAGGGAGGGCTGACCACTTAACAGTCCCATCCATATTGCCAACTTTTGAACATGAACTACTAATATACCCATATTGTACGTGAGGGTAATGCATTAACAAGGCACTCAAACATTTAGACTGTTTTCAAACTTCCTTGTAGCAAGACATAAGACTGGCCCACTTGATCCACTGCTTCCATGAACAAGCAGCAGTAAACTGACAAGTTGCAGATACCATAGTCCATGGATAATAACAACAGATTATTTGAATGTGGGAACAGTTTGTAACTGTAGAATGATGAAAGGGTTTATGGAACCACAAGGAACTTTGATGATGTTTCAAATGGGAAACTGAAATGTTAGTCACTGGTACATTTAAATTAGGCCAGTGGTGCTGCCTTTACAGATGGAATAAAAAAGAAGATGCTTATTGTAATTGCATAGATGTTTATTTACAAATGAACAGTCAATATATTCACTTTCCATAGTTCATTAACATCCACTGATGTCTCCATGCTTCTTTGCCTTCCCAAAAGAAATGTATCCTTATTCACTCTTCCTATGATTACTTTTAAGTGATCTCTTTCTTAGTCTTTTCACCCTTTCCTTGATCTCCATAACACTCATTTATTCAACATAATTTTATGCTCTTGAATTACATTTTCACCCATGTTATAACTTATTGTTTCTTTCTTTATACACTGTAAAGTTTGTATCTACAATCGGCTTACACCTCTCACCATTTTATTTCTTACATCTCTAACACAAATATCCATTATAAGGAGAAGATGACACATGAAAAGTTATGAAGAAATAACTAGACACTGACAATCATTGAAAAGTCACTTCATCTTGCTATCAGTGTTTTTTCCACCACATGTAGCATTCCTGAAGAGGCCAAAATCCTGTTTCTTAAGTCTGCATTGTATCTGATGCTCATAAGTTTCTGTAAGCAACAAATTAATTGTGTTAGATCAACCAAAATTGTATTTTTGAGGTCTGAGGAGGTATTATGAGGAAAAGTATATGTACTGATTCATCAGAAGTTAACCTGGAATGCTATGGGTGCATGCCTGGAGAATGTTGGTGCATGTTTCACTAACCCTCATTTTTCATTGGAAAAAATATCCCTGTAAACTATCCACATTGACAGCATTTGTAATTTTATTTTTACAGGCATCTTTCAGCATCCGTGTACCTTCTTTATGTAAACACTATTTAATACATATGGATTACAGAAATATCCATAGCAAGACCAATATTTTTATTAAATTGTTCAAATAAATTTAATGTTATACTATTTCTTTCTGTGGAATTAGTAGCTGAGAAGTCCCACATGTTGTAATGTCCTTACACTGCCAGAATCAGAAAGAAATTACAGGTATGCAGATGTTTATGTTTTATGCTACTGTAATATTCTACTCACCATCCACAAATTCTTCCTTCATTCAACACAGACACGTAGATGAATGTATGTGTATTTCCTAAGTTCTGCATACACATGTACCTTACAAGTCAAAATGCACACACACATTAACAAAAATGACAAGTCTCATGAGGGGACAGGTCCTTCTCCAGCAGCAGGAGGGGTTTCACCATAGCAATGTTTTGCTCGTGGATCACGGTATGAATTCTCATGCTGTACACTCTGTGAACTTGTGCGACATTTTGCTAAGCAAAGTTCAAAATGGTCTGTCACTGAGGCAAACAGGACATTAAATGTTTCTGATGCTTTTCCCAACACACTTTGTAATAAATTTTTCTGTGAAAAAAGAAAAACCTTATTTCACATTATGATTGATATCTGTAACATAAATATTTCTTAACCTACTAACTTCCAGGTGCACAGCTTATTTTATCACAACCAGAATTACTGGAACCAACCTAGCCTATCCAAAGGGTATTGGGGGGGTTACCTGTTGTAAGATGGCTACTCATCTCCATTTAGTGCCAAGGTTAAGCATGTATGGACTTTTCCCTCCACTCCCCCATATGCCTTCATTGTATGAATCTCGGACACAGTCACATTTGCTTTAGTTGAACTGACTTACAATACACTAATTAATCTACTGTACAGTGTAATATGAGTATAAGCCAAATATCAGAATCAGTACTAATAGAAAGTTGTTTCTAACGTAAGTTTGAAAACAAGGTACAAACTTATGCGCAGAAGGTTTATTTAATTATTTATGATCGATGGCAAATAATCTCCAATACCATGGAAATTTTATGGGCATCTCTAGGTTCCTTGGAGATAAGACATTCTGAATCTACTGGTAACAATCATTCCCCAAATTTAACCCCAGTGTGAGTGTAATTTTAAGTCTACATACTCATTGTTTTCTTTGATTGCAAAACAAGGTCTCTAATCAGCTAAGGAAGGAAAGTGCACAAAATTACATAGTAAGTAGCATATGTGTAATTCTCAATCCAAATTTGTTGGTCTAAGATCACCCTCAGTCCATATTGGTTAGAAACAGGAAGTAGAATACTGCCATGTAAAATTATAGTTACACTTATACTTACTTTATCTGGATGTAAGCAACATGATATACAATACTCATAAATGCTGCAACATCCATTTTCTTTGCAAGTTTCACACGAATATCGTTTTGTAGTTTCAGAATCTGTATTACAACAGCCACTAGACAAGACGTCTGTTCGAAAGCAAACAAAGCCTGCAATATGCACATCAACATGTCTTATAATTAAACAAAATTCAAAAGAAATTTCTTACAGCTATTGAAAGTCTGGTTTCTAGTACCTACTTCAAGCATCATGCAGTACTCATTTGATTCATGGATTATTTAATAACACCTTTCCATCAGTATAAGTTATATAGCATCAAATGGTAATATGGAAGACATTGTTCTCTTTAAAATAATACTGATTCAGTTTTCAGATATCAAAATTACTGTTGGTAGTTTCTGGGAATGTATTTTGAAGGTAGAAAGCACTAAAGCATGCCTGAAGTCAAACTGTACTTCCTAACCATGATGAGGCAGGGCAATGTCTAAAATATGAGACAGCTTGTTGGTGTCGCGCACAGCACAGACCTGGTCCCTGGCACTGCTGTAATGAAACTAAAAGGTGAATAACGTAATCTGGTAAGAGAGGCGACAGGACAATCTTTTGTCTGTTGTTTTGTTCTTTTATGTATTGTAAGTTTCCTACATGAACCTAATAGAAATGTAGGGCAGATTTTAGTGGAAACTTTTATGCTGTTGATGACTCTATGTAACATGGTCAATTAATAATGAAGGCTAATAAACATGTCTTGGAAAAAGAAAATTTCTAACATCTCATGAATTGCTTCATGAAACTTGTATGGAAGATGGACAATAGTCTACAGGTGCAAGACAGTAGACTTCCAGCCTTCAGTGACATTACTGCAGAGGTTTTGTGCTACTATTAGGCTGAAGCATCACATGTGGTTTGTCTGAATAACAAATTAATATGGGGCAAGAAGCAGAAATGCTGTATTTTCTTTTCCCCCAAGAAAAGAGCATGATTAACCCTTCAAAGTTGAATGGTTATGATATGTACCACCACCTTTAACAATCAGTAAGTCTGCAGTTTGTAATTAATGGTGCTGCATGATTCTTGGCCTAAATGGATTATTTCCTTAAACAGAATAAACTAGTTGATCTTTGTAATGGTGAAGAGTTATGTTTTCTTTGCAGTATGGACTGAATTCTTACATTTATTCACATGGGCTTTGGCTCTAGAGGATTAATATAAGAGGTATTTTGTGAAGTTCTGCATACATATGAGAAGTTTCACTATAATAAAGCTATTATATTTATAGATCACTTATCTTGCAACCTTGGAATCTAAGCTTTCTGAATGTTGGGTCTGTATCATATCCATACCTCAACTTTGTACCTGGTGCTATGTGTAAAATGCTTCCTGTTCATACCTCCACTACCCTAAGAATTTGTTACTTTCTTCTAATTTGTGGTGGGGTAAATGATTTATCAATATTAATAAAGCTCACAAGTATCAGTATCATACATTAAGGAAAGAACTAAGATTGAAGATTTTTGAGAACAGGTTGCATAGGAGAATACTTTGAGCTAAGAGGGATTACAAGATGGGAAGCTGATAAATAGTAAATAAGGAGCTCCATAATTTTTACTCTTTACCAGATGTTATTAGGGTGGCAAGATAAGGCTGGTGGGGGCATGTAGCATACATGAGGGAAATAAGAAATGAGTCAAAAGTTTGAAAGGGCTCAGAAGACCAGTTTTAACATGACCTGTGTATGAGTTTAGGAAACATGCAGCAGTTTGAAAGGATTTGCCATATTTAATGATCATAATATTTATTTATGTCCAGCAGGCTAATATTTACCTCTGTCATCTACAATTAGAACTTTGCCTTGCACTGAATTTCTGCATGTTGTCACTTTAACATTAGAACTATTTACATCATCCTTAACAGAATGCCATAAGAACTGCTGATTTAACCTTCTTATTGGAACAGCTTCTATTTCATTGTCAAGGGAATCATCAGCCTATAAAAGAAAATGTTGAAATGTATATAGCATTAATATCAGATTTGAGGTTCTCATGTCAGTGAAGATGTCAGTTACATTGTTCTGGGTTTTGACATCACTTTCATGGTCTTACAGGCAGATACCAACATCCCTCCAAAGTGTTGGTAACCACCCACAAGACCATGTGGAATCACAACCCAGAAGACCATTACTGACAGTTGGCTTCAGTTATGACAACCTAGATATGTGAAACAACTTTAGAATAGCCACCATAAATTTTAGCTCCTTTAGCATGTATCAGTGGTCATGAGATTTACTGCAAAATTAAGTAGGATTCGAGGTTTCCACGACATTGAGTCCATAGATCTGTCTTCTGGGTACCATGTAGTCGAGTAGAAGTTTACCAATGTATCAAGAGGTCCTTGCTACCTCCATCATCAGCCCAAATGATGGGGGCAGCAAGGACATCTAGAACATTGGTGAACTTTTGACTACACAGTGCTACAACCCAGAAGACAGCCATCTTATCAAAACTGTTTCACTTGTGTAAGTGTGAAACAAAAGAAACTTCTCCAGCACTTGTCCCTTTTGTAATCTCAACTCTCAGCACAATTCATTTGTAAGAAGATGGCTAATACCAATATATTTAACTAAGTCCAACACAATTCCAATATCTGTGACTTACAATGCTGTTAAGAAGGTGATAAAACACTTTTCATTGTACTATAATAATGAGAACTTTGAAGCACATGTAAACTAGGTTGACTATGCTGGTTGGTATGAATCAGAATTAGGAATTGTGATTGATTTATTAAACTATCACAACACCGATTTTGCGAAACTGAAGTAGACTACATTAATTTCATGTACCCATATGGTTTTGCGTATTGAACCCCTGGCCTAGCTGTTGTGAAGCAGGAGTGGAACATAACCTCTACGTCTAATCTTCGGTAGGTGTCAACACAGACAGATGGGTATACTAGATAAAGTATGAACAGTTTGTTCAAATGTATGTCGATTACTTTACGGAGTGGTCATATGCACAAAAATTCTCACCTCACGCAAAAAACTCAAAATACAGTATGTTAATGACAATGCAAATATTACTCCAAGAACTATTCGTTTTCTTAGTATTCTCATTAAAAACGCCGCCCACATTTTAATACCGTGCAGTAACAAATTTCAAATTCAAATTTCATCATTTAACACCATCCACAGTAATATACTTCAACTAAAATAGTTTATATAAAACCTGTTCCATTGAAAGTGTATCTCTAAACCATTGCACTCATTGCTTTTAAAAATGTACAAACACTTAAGCAGTCCAGATGACCGTGGACCGTCGGCGTCTTTATCAAATATTCATGTAAGGTGGTAAAGTTTCGTGCTCGTGGTGTTTTCAGCTGATGTAAGCGTTATGAAATCTTGTAAGTTCGAAACAGCTTTTGCCATGCTACGTACAGAACATCTAGCAGTCTTCTACTCAATGATTATCAGGTAAATATTTCCCCGATGGTAGTAAAGTGGCCTGAGCGTGAAACAAATCACTCATCTTTATCACGTACCACTGTTCTAAACGGGCAAGGTTTCATTGCTATCGATAAAGTTTGGTGTAATGGGTGGGGTTCCCATTACAGCCTGTAGAACCATACAGTATACTGAGCCTCATTTGGCCTCGTTGATATAGTAACCACCAACCAGCTGTCTTGTCTGAGATTTCTCATGATTGCCGGAGACGCTCAAGGCAACTGCTGGGATAATGGTTTAGAACCGCTTCATTTCGAATCTATCATTCAACGCTTTATGGCCAGTGAAATATGCCAAACACAAGAATCAGACTCCGTCCAAATGGTGTTTTAGGTCTATATGCACTGTTGCACATTGTTTGCCAAGGAACAGAGCGCTTTGACACACTGGATGTTGCGTCTTGCACAGTGGCCTGATTCAGTCATCAACGTCCTTCAGTTAATAAGTTCATGTCCGATAGCAATTTATATTCGCTACTCATTTGGTATCAGGAATGAGATTCAATTAAAGTATGCAGGTTAGTGGTTGGGAGGCCTGGGCGTAGGTGGGAGGATGACTTTAAGATGGGAGATACGAATCGGAGCGAACTGGACGCAGCTAGCTGAGGATAGATTCCGGTGGCGGGCTTTTGTGAATACGTTGACGAACCTTCGGGTTCCATAAGGCATGTGGGCTATTCTTAAAACCTTGAATACCGTGTAGTGTATTGGAATGTAAAATGTGCATAAAGCAACTGTATACACTAGTAAGGTATTAATGCCAAACGCGTTTCGACCTCACGCTGAAGGTCGAAGCGCGCTTGGCGTTAATATCCTACTAGTGTAAACAGTTGCTTTATGCACATTTTACATGTGGGCTATTCTTTTACAAGCCGAGTATACAATCGACTTTTCAAAGAATATCCTACACGTCAGAGGGAGTGAGTGAGGCCTGCCCTGCTACAATGAGACCCAACACAATTTCTGTGCTGGTAGCCGACTAGAATTTGGTTCTATGTTATTATTTCCGCCCCACGTTAAACTGAATTCATGAGCTAGTGTGAAATACATCTCGGAATGATGGCAAGACTGTCAGAATTCTTTTACGTCGCCCTTGAAAATGCAGGATTACCTATGGTTTTGTTTTCTGTGTTGACAGACAAATACGAGTATCTAGATATCCCCACCACGGGTATCACAGTGTTCTAATGCAAACAGCTGACTGACGATTTTGTCTTTGTGTGAGTTGTCAGCCGGTGAAACAGATCATTTGCTATTTAATCTCCGTCGTGCACACGAAGGCATATGGTAAGTAAGTTTGTTCTTCCATCGGAACAGTTGTATAATGTTCGACGTTGTCAATAAGAATGCAGTACACACAGTTTCCATTTGCGTCTTCCACTTGTGAATTTAGGCTATATTTCATTGAGCTATTGCATGCAACCAGATGATTTCTTCTACAATTTGTTAGGCTAGATATTCGCGACATTGAAAAATATTTTAGATTTTAATGCGGTGTAGTGTAAGATTTCAGTTTCATGTAGGACACGAATTTCAGAACATGGGCGCGTGATGGAGAGGTCATACGTGTTTTATCTCTTAGAACTACTTGACTTATTCGATTAAATTTATTAATGGGGTCTGCAACAAAACTTGGGCGAATTTAATTTTGGGTTCATATCGACCAAGTCACACTTTAATGAAGATCGAACAGAACTTTGACAATTTTAAATAAAACTGCTCATCATACAAATATTTTTATCGTGGCGCAAGTTCTGTTTTTTTTTTTTGTGTAAAACATTTCTCGATGTTAAAAAAATATTTAATGGATTACAAGAGCGTATTTTATGATTCTGTGCAGTGTTTTAATGGGATTAGGTTGGCAGTAATATCTTTGCTTTCGCAGTAAATTAACATTAAGGTCAGTGATGTATGCAAATAGCTAAGGATGCGTTTGTAGAATATGGGTGCAGTCCGCAGACCAGGAGAAAATCCCTGCTAGGAATTTGATATACGCGCATGCGCAAGATTTTGCGGTGAGTGACGACCCATCGTAAAAGCATTCGTTCCACAACCACTGAACGAACAACAGGCTTTCATGTGTTCTAATGGATACAGCTTTAAGATTACCTCACAGTGGCACAGTACATCCTTCTGGTTTTGTCTAGCAAGTACATATTTACAGTTTGGGCTGATAACCCGCAAGTCATCATATTATCCTTCTACAATCTTCCAGTGCATTATCTGAAACCAATCTCCAATTTGATGACATACGTGTGACCTGTATACTGTGAAAACCACGTACTTAAATACAGCGAAAAGAATGATAGAGGCTAAGTAAGATAAAGTGTGAGTTACTAGTTTTTTATCATTAGTAAGTTCTTATCAGGTTGAGCTTTTGTCGTCTGAAGAGAAACGTCTAGTCATCTAGTGGATTATGGTATAATTAAAGGCAACGTGTCCTTTCATGAGTTTTTTGCCCACTGGCACGGTGGAGGGGTCATTTCTCATCTTCTAAACTACTCGACGGATTTCGCTGAACATTGAAATTGTGAAGTCTATAGTATCGGTTGTTTATAATCCCAGATGTATACGAATCCCACATTATTATATGTAATTTGTCACATTTGAAAGAAACTGCTCGAAAAACAAATTTCTTGATGTATCAACGACTTTTATTTGGAATATTTTTTCCGATATGGTGACTGTCACAGAATGCAAATACATAATTTGTTGCAGTGTGATATTTGTCAGTCGATTAGCATTGCAACGTCCGTTTTGTTTCAGCTTTAAATTATTATTATTATTATTATTATTATTTATTATTAACTGCATTAAGGCATGCAAAATGCGAAAGAACGCGTATGGAAAATAGCCCATGTTCTATAAGTGTACAACTCTTCGCTCTTGCTTTGTTTCTGTATCACAACAGCTTTTCGACTTTGGGTCTAATTTTTAAGTACATTATAGTGGGTTGCCACTATAACGCTGTATGAAAGAAGAGATTTCTAGCGGGTATCCTGATTATTATTGTCATTTCGTAAGTTTCATTCAGCAAATGCAGGGATATTTTAGGATGTTTTAATAACTTTTTCTGCTTGGATGCGAAAAATTTCTGTAGTTCGTACATTGTAGTTTGATATTTCAATTAAGTAAACTTTACACTACTTTTTTCAACAGAAACGTTTTCCACATTTTTTAACCCTGTCGGCTTAGTTAGTGGAATGATAAATCCTTAGGTTTTTGTTTTATTATAAAATAAAGTCGGCTGAGGACAGCTTTCTAAAATGAAATTTTGTGAATAGTTCCGTAACAACACGAAATATCTTGATGATTTAAGTAATTGTTAGCTTCTCTGAATTAATTTTCCAATTATTGTGATATTTATTAATAAAGGGATGCGAATGTCGGATGGATAAAAATTTGAAGGCTGCTGTCTTGGCCTGCTTAAAGTAAT
>NW_019060000.1:551762-577373 GCF_000696155.1 Zootermopsis nevadensis | reverse complement strand
GCATGGAGAATCCTTGAAAAATCAATAAAAGTCTCAATCAGATTACCCCGTAACTCTGCCGAATTAACCATTTCCATGCTCGTTTTTACTTGAACCTTCTGCCATTGTAATGTAATATTTCGTAACAAGTCGCGAATAATTTAGCTTAAACTATTCCAAGAATGTGGAACGCTCGAACAATAAGTAAACTGACCGTGAAGGCCAGTGCATCTAATCAAAACAGCCTGTCATGTGCACGTTGCATGGAAAGGACGAAAATGTCAAACCTGCTTGGCGAATTTTATAAACTGCCACCAGTAAATTGCCAGTAATGCTTTGTCTGCTGGGAAAGACGATGCCTCCTAATGATACACGTTGCTGTTTCTCAGGTCAGCTGATGTGAAACGTTGATTCGTGTTATTTCTTTTAATTGCATGCCACCTGCATGACTGTTGCACAGTGTCTGCCTTTATCTCTTTATTAAAAGCTTAATAAAGTCACGTAGAAGTTCTCTGAACACGTATTGCTTGTATCTTAACGTCCTTATGGACAAAGACAGAAAATGGAATGACTGGAATTTGACACGAGCTGTGCGCATGTATCACACCGGTTTGGGATTTTATGAAGTGGAATGATTATGAAGCCACATGCCGTGAATCTCTGCGCATGTGCATCACTAACTTTTCCTGTTGAATGCCTGGACGGAAATTCATAAAATCTGGTATGGAGGTTGTGCCATGCCTGACTACAGATGTGTGGAGAAAAGTGGTGTGTTGTGTCAAGGTTTAACAAAGCGAAATATGGACCAAAATTAAGTGATGAATGGAACGTGGTTGTGGAATTCTTAGCTTTATTTGCTTGTCCATAATAGACAACTTTGCGTGTCACAGTTGCAAATTTATTTTCACGATGTGGCTTAGTAAAATGTAATCCTGTTTGAGATTTTGTCAGCGTGCACGTTGTGTGTGTATGCATACAACGTGCATTGTCACTCCCTGGCTTGAGGCGAGTTTATGAGAAAAATTAATTTGAGTTGCATAAAGCTAAGATGACGGAGGAAATTCATGCACAGCTTCGTGTGGCAGTGTTACTTGAAGTCAATTGTAATACCGAGGAGATGGAATAATAGAATGAGGCAGACAGGGAAATAGGTTGTGAGGAAGGGGCGTTGATGAACAACAGGTAGGGATCTTATCGCATGAAGGACGTTCGTGTATTATAACGGAGTAGAAACTTTTAGTTCTCTCTAACAGAGTGCCTTGCTCAAGGTGTAAAGAAACTGCAGGCCATTACATAACAAGAACCGTGAATGCCATGCGCAGATTTTTCTTGCAGTCATGTTGACTGTGTGCAGCTTGCGTAGGCGATTTGCGGTAGCTACGGAGCTTTTACTTCCTTCTAAGTGTGGATGTCGTTTTATTCTAGATGGTTCGAATTTACAAGCAACCGTAGGACGGACATAGCCTGATCCTGGCTTTTCGGCCTTTAGTCGCAGGCGGTTCTGCTCTACTGTTGATGTAGCGGACATCCTCAACAGCTGATCCAGTTTATGAAGCGCATACAGGCATCATGTTCTTGAAGAGGTGAGAAAAAGTTTTCATTGAGGTTGCATTCCATTGTTTACCTGTTTTGTTGCAGCAACACACCTTCACTCACTCCTCACTGACGAAAATTCCAGTGAGTATTTAAACGAAGTATACGATTTTCACCGCCCTGACGTTGAAGGTGGCAAGCACCTCAGTAACGTCGGTAAACTTTTATATGGCGCAATAGCCCAGAAAACTGATCTTTTTTTTTTCAATTTTCTTGCCACATTGCCCTTGATGTTCATTTACTGCAAATGTAAAACTACATGACTTCCTCGAACGACCGAATCGAGCCTCCCCGGCCTTGATAAAAACATGCTGACAGCAGCTGCTTACGCGTCACACGGGCCAGCCACACAGCCCGTTATTATTAATACTTTGCGTTACCCGGTGTCCTACGTGAGCGATTAAATACGAGCGGTGCGAGTATACTCAAAACAACAGGTACTGGAGCGATATTAATCCGAGACAGAATTTTGAAGTGCCCCTTCACGATCAGAAGTTTATTGGATGAACTTAAGCAAACCATTCGTGAAGCAATTACATCTATCGATGTCACTGAACTGAAACTAGTGTCAAGCAATGTTTTCAAGAGTCTTGAAATGTGTTTAAGAGCAGAAGGGAGACATTTTGAGCATCTGCTGAGATGGTGAGTCTTTTAAACAAAGTATTTACTTTCAGAAATGCACATATGTGTTTATAATGCGCTGCATTTCAAGCGCTAGGCGGCACTAATTTTCCTCGGCAGATGCTGCGTTTAGCACGCACAAGCCGACAGCAAAATAGTCTGGCGATTCGGTCGTTCGAGGAAGACCCAGTAAGTTTCCAAACCATATCACACAAAATAGAGACCACACTACACTAAGTTAGAAATTATGTTTGTCAAAAGTGTCTCCTATGAAAGTTGTAGAGCTTGAGGTCTATACTTGTGCCACATATTCTTGTATGAGAATCTTGGACTCTGAAGAAAAATGTAAAAATAAATTTGAGTGTCATCTATAGTGGATATATACTAGACCAGTGTTCTGAAACCATTGTACCACCACAAGGTTTCTGCTGCCATGAATTTTTAGAAGAAATTATATATTCGCATGTTATAGTTAGAAAGGGAAATCAATGTCTTGTCTTTTGTAGTTAGAATTCCTAATAACACACACACACACACATTCTGTTCATCAACAGTAGTTTAATTCAACATGTGTTATGTTTTGTTTTCACTCACCTGCATTCTTATAGGGCAAGGATTTATATGTAAATACGTATTTATGGCCATATAGAGAAATTTTCTGGTGTGCCATCATGTGTCTTTGACAAATTGACATTGGCTGCAGGTAAAGAAAGAAAGAAAGAAAGAAGTGCAAAGGTAAAGTTGCCCCTGTGCTTAACTGAACACCAGGCTTTGCGGACATTTAGCGGAGTGGAGGTATAGCTCCATATGTTCTTAATCTGTTTTCATGCAGATGTTGGGATAGCACCTTAAAATAGACCATGACATCTCCTTCCAAATTGTAACCTACTGATTCATTATCATCCATCTATCTCATATTATACTATCTAGTCTCTGTAGTTTAAACCTTCTTTTTAAATAATATGAGATGACCTGGTCACATACAAAATACCCACTCAGAATCGCTATCTACTGACATCTTTCTTTCTTGCAGATCTGGAATAAGAAGACAGTCTCTGGTGGTTATTGGTGCTGTGTTTATCGTCTGTGGTGCAGCGCTTGCTGTCGGACTGTATTTTGGCCTTCGATCTGACGATGAAACACCAGCAGCACCATTAAACCCACCAGACCCAACAAGGCCTCTTCCACCTTCAGATTCTGAACTGGGGATTTACTGGAATGCAGCGGTGACTACAAATGGGTACCCTTGTGCAATAATAGGCAGGTTGGTAAGCTGAGGTTTTAGGAATAACATGCCTAAATGTTTTTTGGTTAAATTCCTTAATTGCTATAAACATTTTTAACACTTTCAGGAATATTCTGATGAGGAATGGCTCCGCAGTTGAAGCAGCCATAGCTGCTTTGTTCTGTGAAGGCGTTGTTTGTGTTCAAAGCATGGGACTTGGTGGGGGCTTCCTGATGACTATCTACAAACGAGACACTGGAAATGTTCAGACCTTGAATGCTCGAGAAGTTGCCCCCAAAGCTGCTAATAAGACCATGTTTAATGGGAATTCCACACTTTCAACAGTTGGTATGTATCTTTAGTATTTTAAAGAGGGCAAAGTGAGAAGCCTAAAATGATTTGTGATTTTGCTTTCGCAGTTGGTTAATGAAAAGATGTCTTCCCACATCCAAGGTAGGCTATATGATGTATGCATCAATCAGTAACACAGAATTAAGTAATAATATTGACCAAGGAGGGACTATTCTTTCCTTAAATCACGGAATAATTCATGTAATTGAGATCCAAAAATGGAGGACAAACAAAGTAGTAAGTTATTCAAATTCTCAGATGCAGTATAGAAGGATAAGTACTGTATGACTTTTTTTAATTGTCTTTCAGGAGGACTGGCTGTAGGAGTTCCAGGAGAATTAATGGGATATTGGGAAGCATACAAAGAATACAAAAGTGGTAATGTGGAGTGGAGGGAACTAGTGCAACCAACTATTGACTTATGCAGAGAGGGTATAACAGTTACTGCGTACCTAGCAAGGCTGCTGAAGGAGAAGGAGGAAGATATAAAGCAGAGTCCTACTTTACGGTGACTGACATAAACACAGTTAATAAATAGTTCAAGTTAAAGTTTATAAGCTTCGTGCTGTGGAAGTGTGTAGGTGGTATATGGTCAAACTGCACAAGTGGTTTTTTATTTTTGGGTTCTGGGTTCGTTCCCCAAGCACGTTGATGAAGACTTTCTTTCTGTTCATAGACTGAAGCCTTCACCTGCCAAAGTTTACAGTTTTGTAAAGTGAAGTATACCAGGCCCCTACTACAGTTTGTAGTTAACATTAAACCGGCCATATGGTGCCCTGACATCAGAAATGCATTTTAGACTTGCCTAAGGCCAGCAGAAGACTTGAAAGATCATTCTAGACCATCCCTAGACCATAAATTGGTATAAAAGACACATAACCTTATAAAGAGATAAGATTAAATATACAGAATTAATTAACTAAAACTAAACTAATGTCGGATGAGCGGTTACCTATCGTGGACGAAGGTTGTTTCTGAAATGCTGGATTTTCTCCTTTCAACCAACTGACACAGCTGCTAGTCCATGAAGAATTCATTATACTCTTGGGAAATGTCCTTATGACTGAGAAGGTTATGGGATGGTAACATTAAGATGGATCATACAGAGACAGGTTGCGAGGATGGGAACTACTCAGGATCATATTCATTGGTGGGGGTCTGGTATTAGCAGTATTTAATCTTAGACTTCTGCTACCACGATGTTAGTTATTTCTTTAATTTAGATAATGTTTTTTATTCTTCTTTCTGATTTTCTTTCAGTGAAGTTCTGATTAATAGTGAAACAAACAATGTCTGGAAAGAAGGAGATACATATAAACGCTTGAAACTGGCTGAAACGCTGGAGTTGATTAGAGACTCTGGTGCTTCAGTACTGTACAATGGTACACTGACAGAAGCTTTTGTTAAAGACATACAGGATTTGGGTGGCATTATCACTGAGGAAGACATGAATGAGTATCAGTAAGTAGAATGTTATTTTTTGTATTCATGTGAGAAAACCAGTAACAATAAACTATCCAACAAATTAAAATTTCTGACAAATGCAAGGATTAAATGTGAACTAAAGTTGCATGTCTGATTAGTTCAAAAGGTTTTGTAAAGTGTTTATTGATATCTAAAAACACGGTACAGCTTTTTGATAGGGCTTCTTGGAAACATAATCAGATGTAATAACGCCTGTATGAGTGTACAGTGTTTGTTGTAATTTAATTACAACTACTAACAAACAGAGCCAAGAACATTTGTATTAGCATTAAATGAAGCTTGGAGAACTTCTTTCAGGTCACATACTTCCTTCCATATGTAACTTTGTAATGTAGTTTTAAATTTGCAATTTTCTTTGCCTCGTCAGCTTTGATATTAATTTATTGCTCAGGCTTGGTGTTCATTTATTGCTAACAGAAATTTACTCTTGCAAAAATAATCAAATCTCACATAACAGTACATGATAACTTTTTATTTAATTAAAATTAACTACATTAAACACTAGTTTAAATAAAAGTATACATTAATGGCATCTATATATTATGTTTACAGGTTATGTTGGTCTGATAAAACCCAAACTTCAATTTATTTATGAACTTTTAGTATAGAATTCCAATATTAAATATATTCAAAATGTATTTGGTAGCTTGAGAGCTTTTACATGAGACAGACATGATCTCCCATATGTGTTCTAAACCTCTTTTTACATGGAACATTTAATAATTACTCAGATACATTACTGAAATCACACTACAAACTTTTGTAAACTCTATTATTAAGTTCCTGTTTATTTATAATCTACTTTTATGCATTTCAGGGTTAGCTGGGCTGCTCCTGTAACTGTTAATATGATTAACAATATTACAATGTACACTGTGCCACCTCCAGGTTCTGGAGTTCTTCTTGCACTAATGCTCAATATTTTAAATGGCTTTGTTCCTCATGAGTATGAGGTCACAACATATCAGAGGATTACCGAGGCTTTCAAATACGGCTTTGGAAAACGAACTCAACTAGGAGATCCAGATTTTGTTGATATTAATGAGGTAAGGAAGATAAGTCTCCACATATATAAACTTTTTCCACTCCTTCAATGGCAGCAAGAAGGTGAGAATTATATCCAGTGTCTTCATGTCTGTATATAGGCCATATACATTTTCATCTCCCATACTATGAACTTTGTAAACAAGTAGTCGAGGTTTTATGGTCACGTTACATAGCATAAAAGTCGAGTGTGATATATTGGACTTGTTAAACATTTGGGGGAAAACACTGGGTTTACATGCTTAATCTAACCTAAAGTACTGCATGTTATATACAGTGATGCCTTTCTTTGTTACCTTTGATTAAAAATAAAACACTGCAATATCATTGGATGTCATAGGTGGAAATTGACACATTGTGCGGATGGATGTATTGTGACCAAGCATGCTGTCAGATGAACAGATGAGCGATGCATTGAAGGCTGTGCATGGAGCCAAACCAATTGCTTCAGTTCAGTCTAAGCTTTTATATAATTAGGCATGTTACAAACCTTCATATTCTTAAACTATCACATGTTGTATGAGCATAATTTTATATGCATGTTACATTGAATTTAACTTTTTAACTTATTCTCTTGTTACGTTCAGCTAGTGAAGCAATTAACGTCTAAAGATTATGCAGAAGCTGTCCGAAAGAACATTAGTGATTATGTAACGTGGCAAGACCCTAAGCATTATGGGGCAGACGTAGTAATGCCTGAGGATCATGGTACAGCACACATTTCAGTCTTGGCACCTAATGGTGATGCTGTATCTGTCACGAGCACTGTCAATCTGTAGTAAGTATATGCAGGTGTCTAACATAACCTATTTTTTAATACATTCATTGGTAACAGTAGCTCCTGTAGCTAAGAAGACTCACTTTACCATCAGTAAGACAGCTCCAAATGTCCTGGCTCATTTATTGAAATATTTTGTGTTACCTCCAAGCGACATCCTCCAGTTCCTTATAATATGTTGCAAGCTGTAGCACAATGCTTGGAGGAAATTAAATTTGTTTCCATACTTTACATATGGTCACAGTGAACATATTCAGAAAATTTCATGGATAAACTTTTTTTTCTGGGGTCCATCTTCCAGCATTCCCCTAGTACAAAACCACATGTCATTTCCTTTCTTGCCATTTCTATTCCTCTGTCACTTGATATCTTACAGCTCATTAAAACTCACCTTGGAAGAAGAGAGACTGATTTTCTGAATTGACACTCCCATATTCTTGTTTCCAAAATATGAATTTAAGTGATTCTTTGTCTTTCATGATATTGGGCAGTTTTGGAGCAATGGTGCGATCAGTCAGTACAGGAATCATCCTTAATGATGAAATGGATGACTTCTCAGCACCCAATATCACCAATTATTATGATGTTCCACCTTCACCAAACAACTATATTGAGCCAAAGAAACGTCCATTATCTTCAATGGTCCCATCCATCTGTGTTGATGGCAGTGGAGATGTGCAACTTGTAACTGGTGCAGCGGGTGGAACAAAAATAACAACTGCCACTGCTTTGGTATGTACTATCAGAACAATTGTTCTTCTGCTGTGGTATTTGTATGCATTACCATTGTTTCTTTCTGTGCTAGGCAAAATTGTTTGTGTGTTCTAAGAGTTATGTAATTTTTGTTAAATTCCTGTTATTGTGTTTTAAGAGTTATGTAATTTTTGTTAAATTCCTAAGTTATTAAGATTCAGTATTCTACTCATCATACTCTTGGTGATAAGAACCTGAAATATTTCCATTGAACTTGAAATACAGTTTTAGATTAGTCCCATATGACGAAAGTTTGTGTTTAATAGCAGTTTATTTCCAGCCACAGATTACACTGGGAACAGCATGTTAAATATAGAGGATTTGTGAAATCAATCGGTGTTCTGTATACTGTTTTTTTTTCTACTGTTAATTTGATTGGTTTTGACATTTTAAAGATTATGATGTGTTAAAAGACCCATTCACAGTGTAGATTATAATGTTTAGCAGACCTGTTCACAATACTACATTACTTTATTTTGCGTGAGTTTTAAAATTGTGAGACTCGATTCAAAACTTGACAGTATTCAACATTTATAATTACAGGTGGCAATGCAGGTTCTGTGGTTTAATAATAATATAAAGGAAGCAATTGATGCACCGAGGGTTCATCATCAACTCTTTCCTATGCATTTGCAGTATGAATATGGATTGCTTCAGGTAAGTGCTTTAGAAGCTTTTTACATGTAAATTTCACATCCACTAACCAGAGTTAAGGTACACTGGACATGGATTATACTTGAATGTAAAACTGCTTTGGAATGGCACATGAAAGAATATAATGTTCATAAATGTTTTCTTGCCTTTATATGCTGCAAATGGGTATTATAATTTATATACTTGATGTAATGAGTAGATTTATTTATAACATTTCACTGCTTAGGTGAACACTATACTTATTTCATGTGAAATCTTCATAATTCTGTATACGAGGTGCGATCGGAAAGTTTCAAGACTGTGTCAATAGAGGGCGAACCGGATGTAGTATGAGCTTCTGCCGCTAGGGGGTGCGGCCTACATTCATAGTGAATCAGTGTGCCAGCCGGCATCATCGAATTAGCATTTGTTTCTTAGTTACGGGCGTTTTGGTAGTGCATTACACCGACCCTCCTGCGCTTTCGGAATGGCGTGTGCATCAAATTTTGCCAAAGACTCGCCAAAACGGCTACGGAAACCTGTGAAATGCTAAAGCAAGCATTTGGGGAGTCCGCAATGGGTCGTGCACAAACTTTTGTGTGGCATTCACGTTTTAAAAATGGCCGAACCTCTGTCGATGATGACGAGCGTTCTGGACGACCATCTTCGAGCACAACGCCCGAAACTGTTACGAAGATCGACGTCGTACCATCAACGACTTGTGCGACATTTTTGGGATAGGCTATGGGACCTGTCAGCTGATTCTAAAGGAAGAACTCCACATGCGACGCATCCTGTCAGAGGACTAGAAGCAGAATCGACTTCTCGTTTGTCAGGAGCTGAAAGATCTTGCAAGAACCGACCCCAGCTTCCTTTCTAAGCTCCGTGTGACTTCTTCCTCTTCCCAAAGAAGAAAATTCAGGTAAAGGGAAGGAGATTTGAGACGATAGAAGAGATTCAGGCAGAATCGCAGATGGTGCTTGACAGGCTGACAAAGAAAGATTTCCAGGGATGCTTCCAGGCTTGGCAGCGGCGCTGGGATCGTTGTGTTCACTCCCAGGGGAACTACTTCGAGGGTGGTGGATGAATTTAATACCTGAGATAAGTGTACGGGTTTTTATAGGCGCAGTCTTGAAACTTTCTGATCGCACCTCGTAGACCAAATCAAATCATATATACTGTGTTAAGTCTTCATTAATATTAATTTATTTGTTTAATGAGTTATTCTTGGGCTACCAGCCATGTAAGTTGGTTTAATGGAGAAAATACCAATGTTTTGAGAACCATCCTCATCCTCAGGGTACTGAAGTTTCCCTGTACCTTCAGTACCCTGAAGATGACGAAAATGAAACAGTGTTTTCTCCATTAAACCACCTTATCTGGCTGGTAGCCCAAGAAGAAATCATTATACTAAGTTGCCATGAAAGCTCCAGATCATACATTGTTTGTTCTTTTGTTTCAGCAAATTGTACAAGGACTACAAGAAATTGGTCATGAAACAGAAAGGCTACATTTTTTTTCAGCAGTTACAGGAATTACAAGGAAAGGTGGAAAAGTTTATGCCAGTACAGATTTTCGACGGGGAGGAATAACTGCAGGATTCTGAACAAGGATCTCACACTGTCATGTTTTAGGGTTCTTCTGCATAACCCTATTATTGAACTGCTTGCATCTGCCCATTTGTTTGTTCCTTGATTCACCTGCAGGTATCAATATTAAGTCTTCTGACTTATAAAATTGGATCAATTAGTGCAACAGTTTTACACTGGAGACCTCTTCATCTGCATGTTTTAATTTCCTGTCATAAACAGTTCCACCTTGGTAGCCATAGGAACTTGCGAGACAGGAACGTGACTAAATCGCCATTAGACAAGGGGTCTTGAAGCTTAGAATTAGAATAGATCTGTAAAAACTGTGCGTCTCTTTTTAGGAACCTAGAAAATAAAATGGTGACCACTCAAAATGATGGTAATTGATGCAATTTAATGTATTAATTCTGTATCATGCTCTGTTAGTAGTATGACTGGTAACAGGTAATCTAAAATGTAATCCTTCAGAAACCTAAAAGTGTGCCACACAAAGGGTGTCCATACATGCTATGATTTACTGGAAGGGTTGGCTTCCTAGATGAAGTTGAAGGGAAAGCTTCAATCCTCAGAGACCATACAGACTTTTTCACAATTCTGTGCTCAGTCTTCTGCTGTTCAGTTGATGCTACAACACATCAAATGATTTTAATCAGTGTCACTGTTACTTCAATGTGGAGAGTAAGACAAAATATTTAAAAGCGTCAAAAGTTGATCTGCTTTTATGTCATACAAACAAGGCAGAGAATTTGGAGAGAAATTGATGAGGCCAGGTTCTCATGTCAGCCATTTTACCCATGATGGTAGTCTAACAAGGAATGAAATCTGATAATTAATCATCCACTGTTTTATTTCATTAGTCAAACTATGTCTCTATTGTATTTATGAAGTCAGTTTTATGGAAAATCTTTGCATGGTACACTTGTGAGACACTGTTTTTCCACAAAAATCTTCCCTTCAAATTGTGATCCAAAAATCTAATCATGTGTCCCATCACTATTTATTTTCTAGCTGTTATTTACTTTCTGTAGACCTGTATTTTCATTTACCATTAAAAAAAATAATGACTTACATTACAAAAAACAATGGAGAAATAGATTTTGTTGCATTTTGTCATAATATTTCTTTATTCTATTTATGAAGTCAGTTTTACAGTTGTGCATCCGCTTGACTTCAAGTTATTTACAAAAGTTTATATAAAGGTTTCATGTTATATTACTTGTGTCCCTGATATAGGGTCATTCAGAAGGCATTGCTTTGTTAACTGATCAAATTAGTCAAGCCCATCAACTGTTCCCCCTTTCCTATAATCAGAATTTGCAATAATCATTCCATTCATTCTTTTCTCTATAGCATTAACAAAAGATGACCAACAGTCTCTCACCCGTACCATAATGTGTTGTCGTTTCTTCAAACCTTCTATTTGTTGCTGAAAAAGATATAAAATATCTGTGTGAAACATAATGAAATAATAGTGTACTTTAAAACCTCTAATATTTAGACTTTAAAAGAAATGTTAATGTTCCAAACTAACTATGGACCCTTTTTCTAATCTGTCTAACTTATGGAGCAAAGTCCTTCTTCAGAAGTCTGCTAGTTAGGAAATTCCTCTCCTTTTGTGGACCTTGATTATTCATTACAATGCTTACAAGAGTCTGCTGCTGGACCTTTTCCTAAGCCAAATGAATCTATAACACATCCTCAAACGCTGTTTCTTTAAGATACATCTTCATATTATTCTCCTGTCTTTACATTCAAATCTTAGATTAAAATTCCATATTCCATCTTATCTCTCTCATGCATGCTACATGCCCTTTGTACCTCATACTCTATATTTGGAGTTAGAGTTCAAATTATGAAGTTCCTCATTATACACTTTTCTCCAGCCTCGTATTATGTCCTCTGTCCTCTCATAGGGTGATGGATGAAGTTTTATATTTTACACCATACAAAAAACAGGTAAAATTATATTTGTTTATAAAATTTAATCTTGACATTTTAGATGGGACATGGGAAGACAGGAAATTCTTAACTGAATCATAACAAGCATCCCCCCAAATTTATTCTCTATTTTCTTCATAATGCAGTTTTCATTTGTTGCTGTCATTCCCAGGTATCTGTAATATTTTTATTCTTACTGTTTGTTTCATTCTCATTTATTTTGTCATCCTGATATCCATTGTTTATCTGTCAGACAGACATGGATCCTGCAAACAGTGAAATTTATCCACCTACTTTAATATAATAATTTTTAATACTCTTCATGCAACCATTGTTTATTCTTCTTCAACTATTTAATATTTATTTAGTAAGATATTTTCAGTGTAATATAGTCTTCCATCAAGAGATGTTCATATGTTTTATAAATGTTGTGGTGTAAGAATATTGTATTTTTTACAGTTAAATTTTTAACATCACTGATGTTATTGTTAAAACTCATTTATCATTACTACTTTTATGTAAATTCTCATTTCAAATTTTTGGTTTAAAATATTGTCTCTCCTATCTTCTGGCCTGAAATCTTTTAAAAAAATTATCATGTGGTACGTAGGGTTTTGTCTGAATACACACTCCAGTTCTTTATAAAAGCTGTTCTTTATGTCATCGTTCTTATCATCATTTGGAACATTCACGTTTAGAACAGTAATATCACACCAATGATCTCATAGTATCGTATATGACATGTATCATTAACAAACTATACCCTCAAAACTTACTTTAATTAAACCATATTCATACTGTAGCTTGTTTGGACTAAGCTGATGATGGATGCGTCTTGCATCTATTGCCGTCTTCACGCTGTCTCCAAGCCACAGGTTTCGTATTGCGACCTGTCACACAAAATTGTAATGGAAATACCAGTCCACCTTCTGTGACACTCTTATTGCTATTTATGCTTTTGTTGTAAAATATCATTTTAGATTTTACTTTTATCACATAGAGAATTTAAGTTTTCTATCTTTGTTTAAATTTTGTCACATAAGAGATGTGGCCTTTAAAATGAATTATGGTAAATTGAAACACTAACAATTCTTTAGAAGCATTGCATATAAAATTTCATAAAACTATGTTACAGGACTAGAAAACTGTACATAGATGTCCTTTGATAGCTGTACCATATCTTGGGCACTGTTACGAGTGGTTGGATGGACATAAAATGTCAATAAGTAGTTTATTTTTTAAACATGCCTGGAAATGGAACCCTCTTCACAAAGAAAAATATTTTTCGTACGGCTTTGAGTACATATGCTGCCTACATGGTATTTATCAATGCTGGGGGAAAGTAAGGATACTGTACTTGGAAAACAGGGAATGCAATCTATTTTGTGAGAAAGTTTCAGAAGATTCCAGCTTCTAGTAATAGCATGCCATTATTATATCTTGCAAATAAAACTAGGTTATTTTCAGAATAATACAAATTCTGGGATAAACAAGGTATGAAGGGAACAATATTTAGGGCCTAAAAGACAATAACAATGTAATTACATTTGGTAAAAATGGGGGGAAAAGTTGTGTTTCCGTGGAACATACAATGTTTCTATTCAAGTTTAATTCTTCAGTCTGGTGTATGTATGGGATAATTTTTATGTCATATGCTGATTATAAATGCTACTATCAGTCATATTTTTTGTAGAGAATTTGAATATCAGTTTCTTTAAAGCTTCCTTCCAAATAAGAGCAAGTGTAATAATTATCCATATGACATTGCAGTTGTAATCTGGTAGCAGTGGATGAAATCACCACAAACTGCTGGCTATATGTGCTGACTAAAGCTAGAAGGATGTTCCTGGAAAAGCTGTTGGTACTCACATAAGCAATAGATGTTATGGTCTTGATTCCTCCAGTACCCCCAATGATAAGCCTTATATCACCTGCTTCATCTGTAAAGACTGATGGTGCCACAGGGGACATGGAATGTTTCGTGGGTGATACAAAGTTAGCACTGGGTGTCACTGTTTCGTGCTTGCTGATTATATTTTGTTCTTTGACGTTTTCCATTACATTATTCAAAATTATTCCTGTCTTACTGGACATAAATCCTGATCCAAAACTGAAACATAAATGTGCAATGTTTACTTGATTCTTATGTAATAATACAATGACAAGCAGTGGCCACTGTTATGTCCTTCAGACCTGTCTTGATTTGCTGCCAATAAGCATTTCAGTCAACATTCAAGATCTCCACACCTGCTTGGTGCAATGTTCTGTGTAGTATGGTGGTAGCTATTCAGCTGGTCAAGATATCACTGCCTTTGAACCTGAATGTTCATCACATTAGATGGTCACTGGTACCTGTCCTGAACCAGTTTAGTTCAATCCATAACTTCACACCCTATTTCTCTGATTCATTTTAATATTGTCCCTCATCTTCACATGTGTCTCTCAAGTTTCTCTCCCCCTGAAGTTTTAAACCAATATGTTGTATATATTTACCATTTTCCATCTGAGCTCCAGACAGCATTAAGTGATAATTTTTAAAAAGAAAACTAAATACTCTTAGTTTTATTAACTATTTCTTGCAGAATGTGAGCCATTTGCTTTTTTGAAGATTTCTGTCTTTTGGGTTTTTGTACTGTGAAGTCTGGTCGATGTTATCCAACGTTTCAGAGGTCATACTACCTCCGTTATCAGGGCGATAAGTGGAGTAAGTGTTTTATCTCTCAAGAGCTACCAAGAGGATTTTTTAATGCTACAACAATAATAAATAGTTCGTAGGATATGAGGTTTTCATGTTATCTTCTGGGTTCTACAAGACTATGCTGCAACCCAGAAGATGACAGTCTTCAGTGATAAATATTGTTAGAAAATAAAGGTAAAAATCATGTTAATTTTGTACTATCTGGTGTGAATTCCTCATGAACCAGAACAGATCTCCAGTTTGATCTTTCAAATGAATGATTTCCAGTAAATTTCTTATTTCAAACTTAAAATAGGTTTTGAAAATTGTTCATTGTGTTTTTGTTTGAAACTTCAAGCTAGGCCCCTGATGGAGTCAAAAGATTGAAGAGGCCAGGTTTCAACTTTGAACTGTTGCGCCAAGAGGAAGAAGAAATTCACCTTGGCCCCAAATAACTTTTTATAGAACAGAGAATGTGTTCAATCCAGATCTTAGATAATGAGGCACTTACTTGACACTCATGCTGCTGGTTACTGAAACAGCGTCTCCATTGTGAGCAAGAACACACACATGAGTTGTTGCTGAGTCTTCAACTTCTTCCAGCTGTGGGCCATAGTAGGTAATGTCTGATATTGATTTGTTGTCATTGATCATCTGTCTTTCTTGTTCAACCACCTTTTTGGAGAGTAGGTCTTGAACTGCCTAAAGGTTAAAAAGAACGATACAGGGGACAGGGTTGAATTCACTTCACATATTCTCATCTTCATCGGTATACACTTACATTCAGAAATAAGGCTAAGTTTAGTTTTTAATTTTGTGTTTAATTTGCTTAGTTTGTGTTAACATTCACGAATAACCACAGCAGTCCAATTAAGCACACAACGTACTGTTTGAAATGTTGTTTTAGAAATATATTTAGATAGAACTAAGCAAATGGACATGTCTACAAAATTTTGGAATAATGTGTAAATATGACAAGAAATTATTTAAAAATTTGCAGGAATGAAAATGACAAACAGAAAGGAAGTTCAGGTTGTTAAAAATATGAACTCATAATGAAATGTGCAAAAAGAATTGTAACAGCATTATAAATGCACTAAAATTGTAATTATTTGTGTGGCATGATATGTGTAGAAATAACAAGGAAGTGAGCAGTTAATGAAATGTGCCAAAGTGTAAGCTGTTACATTACATTTGTAAGTGAGTGTATGATGAAGCATGAATGTCCTGAAATTTTAATTTGGCCCATTAAATTTTATTATAAGGACTCAAACATCACAGGATCTGCACCATGCATGGGCCGGCTGTATTGATTAAGTCATAAGTGTATTATGAAAGTTGTTTTAAAATGATTATGAATGGAGGCATGAAAATCGCAAAAATGATTATTATGTATCCAACTTATTTTAATGACGTACAAAAGCATTATGAAAGTCGCTAAAATATTTTTTTTTATCATTTTGCGTGCTGCAATGACAAAAGAAATTATGTTCTCAGGGGTATGCTGCCAATTTGTTAACAAGGGGCTCGCACCAGCAAGCTATATTTTCGTTTCGGTATTTGGCTTTGGCTCTCGGAGGGCTGTTACGCCACGGATTATTATATATTGCTTATATTATTATATATATTGCAGTAGGAACGGACAAGATGTATCAATATACAGTATATGGGTGCATGTATATCGATATTTTTATACTGTTTTCTCGCCCGTATAATTCGTGTTTTGCGTACCGATAACAAAGAACGCGGATAATTAACCAAAGATTAACAAGAGTTACGCGCGAAGCCCGTGCATGTGCATATTATGAAACGCGCTAAAAGCACAATGGAACACGTGCTGTCACTGGCAGAGACTGTCATGCGAAAACCTGTATTTTGTATTGGTATGAGTGACATCTGACGAAGGGTTTGAAACTACCTTCTTCCTGGTGTCATGCGGCCATTTAAGCCAGCATGTCCGGACGGCGTTAACCTGTTTTGCAGTATTCGTGTGTTTTTGGCGTTACGGATGCTACACTGGGTTCCTTCACCATTGTAAGTATTAAAAGCATATAATTTGTATTCGTTATAATTATATGTGTTCATAAACATTTCTGGGGACTAATAGGTTAGTTAATATGTGAAAGAGCAAAGTGGCATAGCTCGTACTTCATTCTGGGTTTAGAAGCATTTATTTATAAAACTTCACCATCTGTTAAAACATTTTATGTGAAGTAATTTGATAATAGTACTGTATTCTTAACGTACGGGTAGTGTAGTCAATCCGGTTCCTTCTCTGTGTGATGATGGTTTTTGTGGTTTCATAGGGTTACGCTGTGTGCCGAAATGGTCTTATATAAACGTTTATTCTTTAGTACGTTGGTCCACAAAACGTAGCAGACTGCAGTAAACATTTTTTAAGACTTTATGTTAGATCACTGAATATTTGAAACTACAGCATACAGATACTTGTTATACGTGTGCTCCAGTTGTAACCATAAATAATACTAACTGTAGGCCGTGTACAACTCACTTAACATTCAGTATATCTGCATCTTTTCCAACAGAATTTGTTTATGGGTTTCACATGATTCCCAGAATAAACAGATTGTTTCCTTGAACTGCGTTAACCAGTTAATTCTTGTCGTCGAGACGTGTTGTGTTTCCTTTGCGTAATTCCGATCGACCTTGTTCAACCTCTCTCCTTTGCTTCGTTTCTCACCACTCCTTTTCATTCTGCCTTTACCAGGAGGATGAGCTGGCACTGCCTGGAGACTTTCATAGTCGAAATTTCTTTAGATTTTACCCCTATAAATGTCACTACTCTCCCCCCATTCTCTGTCCTGTCTCATTTATTTGACTTAGAAGGGTTCAAAATTATGAGTCTGACTAAAGTAGTTGCGATCAACTGTCATTTTGTTCTCATACATGAAAGTTATTCTCTAACCTGCTTGTGTTCACTAAACTATACGTCAGTCAGAAAAAGCGTTGAGCGTAACAACAGAATATGAATTTCCTGCCTGGAAAGAAAAGCACGCGTGCGTACTTTACTTTTTACACGATTTCAGTGGTTCCTTCTGCAACATGCCAACGGTAAGTTTTTAATATAGTCGAACAGTCTTCTACTACACACACGTGTTAAAAGACTGTTCATAAATCGCATTTCGTGAAACCCGGCCAGTGGTCTCAGAATTTTCTATGAAAGACACAAAGCCACGGCCTTTGGTGAACCCACCTTAATGACATCTGCGTCTTCCGGATCACCTAGGAGCGGTCTTTTGGCGAAGGAGAGCTTAAATGCCTCGACGATGCGGTGTAGCGTAGTCACTTGCCGCGAAACAGTGGCGAAATCTTGACTGCTCATGTTGTAACCTTCCAGTATGCTAAGAATGTGCGACACAACAACCCCCCCGCTTGGGGGTGGCGTGGTGTGCATATGCAGCTTCTGCCCTCCTGCCTGCAAAGTTGTGGTCACCGCTTTGCTCCACCTTGGCCTGGTTACATACAAGGAATGTGTTGCAGATAAGTGGACCGGTGATCTCCCGAAGATCTGGCGAAACCCCCTCATACCACGCTATGGATAGTTTCGGGAGAGTGAATGGAAAGCTGCGTGCACAGTCTTTGGTGGAGGTGAGTAGCAGTTTTCACGCTCTTACCACTTTACTCCTTGTGCGTAGCTTCAGAGATAGTTTATAGTAACAAGACAGAAACCCAGCAGGTTGTTACAGATTTTATAAATAGGTTCTATTTGTCATGTATGGACTGGAGTGGGAATTGCTGCTACACTTTTATTCCAGATAAGTCTTTGCCCCTCCAAGAGTCTCCAAGCATTATACTCATTAAATTAAATTAAGAGTGAGTTGTTTGTTTTAACATTACGAACGTGGGATCCATTTTAACGGTTTGGATAAATATATAGAATACTATGCTCAGAATATTTCGTTCATAGGTGTTAACTAACTGAAACAAACAGTGTACTTACTTGTATTTGGCGAGGTCCTTCATGCGTAGTAATCCTCCAGAGCTCTTTACATCATCGACCAAAGCTTTCGCCAGAGTTCCGTTGTATAATGAATCTGCCCCTTGCGTGGCGACAACCCGCAGTGTTCTCGCAAGCCTTACGTTCTTCATCACGTCGCCCGCTTGCAACAGCTCCCCAGTTCCAGGTCTGGTAAATGTTTTCCTGCGGACAGGAGAGGAAATTGCTATATAATGTTGACTCTGTGCATATGCACCATACCATTTAGGCAGCTGCGTCACGGTTCAATAGACTTCAGTCCTTGAGGAATGATATTCCACTGTCGATCGTGTGGGAACCAGAACTCCAGCAGTCTAATCTGTAGCAATCATTTTGATGACTCACGGACTTGTTTCTTCTCGTTTCGCACAGACTACCGTTTCATAATTTCAAGTGCAGGATCCATATGTGGTATTTGTTATCACCAGTGGAACTACACTTTTAAATTTTCTCATTAACATAGAACACTCATTACCTCAACGCCGGGTCAGCGAGGACGACGTCCTGGAATTTGTGAAGAAATTTTGCCAAGTTTTCTGACATCGCAACTCCCTGTTCACACAGTTGGATTGCAGTTTCCACAAGTTCCGACCATGGGAGAACCCCAAACTTCTTATGCGCCTCCCACAGACCGATTAGCTCTCCGGGAACAGCGACCAGCCATCCTCCTGTGCAAAACAGCAACAGAATTTCTTTCCCATGTTTCGTCGCCTTTCAATTTGTCTTGCTTTCCTCAGTGTGCATGAAATGCGGAGGTCGTGTTCGTTCATTAGTCCACATTTCTCACGTCGAATATTACTCATTGAATTTTAATTGTGTATAGTTTTCATGTGTCTACAAGAAAAATGCGACGATTTTAAGCGCTACTTTTCATGACGATTCAATCGCCATTAATTGTTCTTTTCAAACATGGCTCACCGGTTCAGACAAAAATTAACTCCAGACATAAAACAGTATACTATAGTTCATGGCTAAGCAGTGGAACATCTGTAGTTTAATTACCTTTGAACAATACGTCTGTATTATAAATAACAGTAGGAATTGAAAGATTAAAGATAGCTGTCATCTGGGTTGTTGCGCCGTGTAGTCTCGTAGAAGTTTATCAATGTTTCAGAGTCCTTGCTGCCTCTATCATCAGGGCGATCATAGCCTCTGAAACGTCGGTACATTTTTACCAGACTACACGGTGGAACAATCCAGAAAAAAACCCATCATCAGCCTCACTGCCTTGAAAACCTCAAATTCTACTTAGAAATTAAAAAGTTCGTGTCCGGAGTAGCCTCCAGTGGCATAATATCCGTATGGAATTTCGTGATTATTTGACCGTTCATGAGTTATTATACGACAGAACGTATGGTTCGTAAGACCTCTGATAGATAGCATTACAACCTCTCAGGACAGACAAGGATAGGACGCGCCCTTAAGTCGTCCTACACTTGCGCTGAAGCATAAAGAAAATAAAAACATTAAGAAAAAGGAAAATCTAGCCTACGCTGCGTAGTAAACGGAGTTGTTCAAGTAGGCACCAAGCTATGCCGTGGGGGAGTGGATGGAAAACTCCATGCATTCTTAACCTCTGCACTCCGATTGTTGTTTGCGAGAGGAAGGAACCTAGTACCCATTGGTTAGGAGGTTGGATGGGCCTCAGAAGCGGTCTGGACATTGTGACGAAGAGAGAACTTCTGTCCTGTCGGGAATCGAAATCCGGCCCTCCAGCGCGTAGCTCTATCACTACATTAAACATAGCATATGCACAATTCATTTCTGGCTTTTGGATGATGGATTTGCTACCTATCTTTCTGAAAGGAACACCAATATTTCACATTGTTTCGGAATTCCATTATAAGCTTTCTGCGCAACCGAGTTTTTTGTACGTAAGAGAGGCCTACCTCGACCCTGCCTCGTAGTATCGTCTTGAAACATGTCCCTGGACGCCCTAGCAGGGACAGATACGCTAGCGTCCAAGGCGAGAACAGTGCGACTGGATCTCTGGTATATCAGCATGAAAATACCTCCCCCCAAACCACTCCGCAGGGGGTCAGAGACCCCTTGACAGAGCAGCACTGCGACTGCAGCATCCACAGCGGATCCTCCCTTCTCGAGAACTGACCTGTAAAAACGCAGTGATTTAACCCACCTCTCAGAACATGGAACAAGACGGCATGAATTTGTATTTGTTAGGAAAATGACTTATAAAATGTCAGATTCGGTGGTAAAGGGATCTGTAGCGAAACTTGTGTGTGGATATAGACCTCTTCACGTGTTAAACTTGGCGTTACACTTTAAGGAAATGGCGTGATTACGTTTGGGAATAAAAGACTGAGAAATACATTTGGATTAGTAAAGATAAGTAACAAAGAAGTGGATGAAACTGCATAGTGCGGGACTTCATAATTTGTATTCTTCGCCTAATATTAAGTTGATTAAATCACGAAAATGGCGACTTTAAATGTGCGTACACAGTATTTGAGTCTAATTACCTCACTGGAAGAGACCTCCTGTGAGACATTGATGTCTGTGGCAAAATAATACATTGATTCTATAAAACCTTAATTTGAAAATTTAAATTGGATTTAACTGGCTCTTCTTCGGTAGTGAACTTTAGTAGACAAGGTGATGAAACTTTGAGTTTCGTAACAGAATAAATTTTTTGACTGTCAGAAACTATAAATTACTCGTACCGTGAAAGGGATCTTTGTACCTGCCAATGGGTGGACAGACTGTGGAGTCGGCGCTGACAGCTGCTCGGGTGTAGTGCCCTTCCTTCGAGTATGACGGAGGCAGGTCTGTCACTGGGTCAGACCTAGCAAGGAGGATGACCACTCCCCAAGTTATGGTTATTACGATCACGAAAAGTGCGCACACCAAGACGGCCTCAACCAACCGCTTTTGGTGTTTCTCGATCGAGCCCCGGCTGTAACAAATAGGGCTAGGTATCACTTCGGCACAATCGAAAGCGTTCGGCGACCAAGGCAAAATTAGTATGCCTATGTTTGCAGACTGTTTTCATTAGGTATATTCTTCTTTCTTTATTGTGTTTTCATTTAGATGGAAACTGCAACATTAACAGCATTTTGGGAATTCATAATAGATGACAAGAGTGACGGATAAAAATGTTTTAAATACAATTTTGCGAAACTGAGAAAGCACACTGTAAAATAAATATGAAATATATCGACACAGCAGCGCAGGTCGAGGGGCTTTGTCTGAGCATCGCCTCACGAAGGCCAATGGAGGGAGTGGCCTTGCCACAGGATGGAGGTTAGGGTCAGCTTCACGATCTGACGAACTTTTTCCACTACGATGGACCTTTTACCCAGTGTATTAGGAGTCTGGCTAGATGGCCCTCACGACCGCTGTGGACTTTGTGGCGATGTGGAAAATCGACTACTTTATCAACTGCTGTTGAATATACAGAAATCTGTTTAAATTTATACATCCTAGCAGACTTTGATTTAGTTTGCATCAGGCAGCTTGAGAAACTGTGTTATGTACCACTGGTAACTATATATAACACCTACTTTAATATATCTGAGTTTGTCCTCAGGGTTATGTACTACTCTCAGAATAAAGTACTTTTTTCCTAAGCAGCTGGTATTTGTAATATAGACATACTGTGCTTTCTGTGAGGAAGAAACTGAGTTTGTAAATATTTAGATGAAATTCGTGCTTCAAATGGTTGAAAGAAGAAGCCACGAAAAAGAACGAAGACAACGAGAGAAACGAAAAGGTAAAAATTAAAGAAAAATTGGCACAAAGAAAACAGATAAAAAAAGAAGACAGAATGACAATGAAAGTAGCAAAGAAGTAATCAACATATGATGTGAAGCCTTCACGGCGGCTTTCATTAATAAAGTCTTCTCGGGCTATCAGCCGTGTTAGATGGCGATTAAGACTTATTAAAGTAATCAACATACTCACCCATCTTGCGTTGCGTTAAGACACAGCCTCTTTCCGCTTTCATCTGTAACGAATGCGCCATAATCGTGGTTAGATTCTTCAGAAACAAGACGTTCCCTTTCGTGTGCCATCTACACAAGCAGCTGTCGTCCTTCCATCCCAAATCCCAGATAACAAATAGCCACTGAATATATCAAGAGTCGCTTCCTCCAGATAATATTGTTTATTTACGGTCCGAATTCTAATGTAGTATAAACAGTATAAGAAAGATGTGAATAATTTACGGTTCGCGGTCCATATACGGTCCTCGAGCATTGAGAAATATTATTCAAGTACTTCCTTAGCGTTGATATTGCTTATAAAATATCTTTATTTTATTCTCAAAGAAAGTATTGTTGTATGATAAAGCGTTTGTTACTTCTACAAACGTTTAAAAAAAAATTTCGTATAAATGCCATGACATTAGACGGCATGTCACCGTTATTCTTCTTAGATAAGAAATAAAGATTGTTGAAACATTGCATTTGAAAAATTACAGACATGGTGTCGTTTGTAAAACTAAGACAGTATGATAATGCACATTGGATATCCTCACAGAAGTAGAAGGAATGAAATTCAAGTGTACAAAAAGTGTTTAGTTTAAGTTGAAATTAATGTACATGTTGGTACCAGTATTTTCTCTGTACTAAACCACCACTGCACCTCCGTTAGTCGCCAGAGTTGCGTTAGCTCACGGCGCTTTGCCTCCACGCCCTCTGCTCGCTTTCTTGGCCTGATACTTAGGCACGTGGCATCATGAGAATGTGTGATCCCAGGAGAGGTGAAAAGAAAAATTATTGTTCTTTTATCCAAATATTTTTGACAGTGAATGCTGAGATCATTGTTGTAACACGTAGTAAAAATGGTAACCGAGGATGATGTTGGAAAGGCGAACCGATGGCATTGTTTTAACTTCGAATATCATTTTTGCTTTGTTATTCCTTTCGAGTAAGCGTGGTGTAAGTCTGCCATTTCTTTGAACCGTGGTTCTCATCGAAAAAACCTGCTTACGTCACCAACCGTGATATGGCATTGGAATTTCGGTGCACTTCAAATTGTACACCTTTCAAACCTTCTTACGACTGCCGAAACAATTTTATGAAAACGACGAGGAGGAACATTTGTCAGTTTAGTTGGACTGCTGGCCGAGATTTCAAAGTACGAACCAGGGGTAGCAAGCAGTATGTTGTATATCCCACTCATTTCATACCTCAGGTATAAAATTACATCGCCGTGACTGTGCGACAACTTCTCTGGCAAATCTGTGCGGCGGTTGCTCGAAACACGAGTTTGCAGGCGCTAGCAGTATTTTGCAGAGGTCCGTTATACGTAAAGTATTTTCTCATGACATTTGTACTTCGTTCTTGTTAGCCTGCATTCATATTTTACACACAAAGATAGCATCACAAGGGCCTAGTGGCTATTCGGTATTTGTACTCACTTATTAATGAAATGGCTTAAGCAGTTGCATGGATTTTCGAGGTTGGAAAGAAGCCATAAGAGTAGGGCCACATAAAAGAGTCCTGATCTTTTAGTGGCATAGACATAAAAATAAATGTATCTTACGGAAATGTGGTGAGAGGGTGTGGAATGGATTAAACTGGCTCAGGATAAGGAACATTGATAGGCTTCTAACCACTCCTGTGTGGTTGGGCGTGGTGTCGAGAAGACGTACAGGTACTTCGGGGATTTTTCAATGTTTATAGTTAATTAAACCAAAGGAAATCTGGAAAATAGACTAGGATTATTATTAGAGCTCCAAAGACTGGGTACACTTTTACACATGAATATAAATTCTTGAAGTCATATTTCTCTCTAAGCTGCACATACGAGTATAATCAACGTCTGACAGAAATCGCCCCGGGGCGCCCTGCCCTACATGCTCTTGGGTTATTCGGAACGGGGTTAGGTGTCAGGCATGGATGTTTGTGTATGCATAACTGCCATAGCACAATCTGTTTAACCTCGAATTCTCACCCAGAGGCCCAGAATCGCCCATAGTCCACGTGAAATAGGTAGTACACAGTGACACTGGGTTAGGTTTTCTCCCTGACACTCCACTGATGGGCTCGTTAGCGGCCTCAGTTTCACAGACGTCACACCCCATCGCAACATTAAGGTGGCTCGTTTTACGACTCTGACAGAGCGCTGTGGCGTCGAAGGTCGATAGGTAATTGAGCGGTTGTGGTCACGGTCCCGACATTTTCTTGGAGGAACCAAGGAAAACCACGAAGAACCTTAGCCATGAGTCTGTCTCCGGACCAAGATCTGAACCTGGGATATCCCGAATACGAAGCATGAGTGCTTCGAACGGGATGTTCGGTGTCTGACGTGAAGCAGAATTCTAAGAAGAACGAGCAATATGTAGAGAAAAGTGCAGTAATAATGAAAAAAGAATTGGGAGAAGAAAAAATGAAAGAGAGGGGGAAGGAGAACGAACGAGTTCAGAGACAAAGAGAACTTAAAATTAAATTTGCCGCACAAGATTCTTAACGTTAAAGTTACCAAAGAATAAACTTCGAAGTTCGATTAGCAGTCATTTTCTCCACATCCTGTTTCCATTGCTGATACAGCTAGGCAGTTGCTTGTCGTTCCAGTACTTTTTGGTATAATACGAGGGTGAGTCAAATGAAAACCGTAAAACTGAGATAAAAATTCGAAATATCGCGCCATTGTCCTATAAGTTGGCAGACATGTTACCAATGCTATAAAGAGTATCCTATAGGTGGTAGTATAATGCAGACAAACATATCGCCATCACAGTGCCAATTTGAAAATGGCTGCTCCACTAGTTACGTGCACGAAAGAAGAACAACGTTCTGTAATTCGTTTTTTGATCAGTGAAGAATCTTGAAGAATCATCTTCGACCTGCAGTCAGATCAAAGCGACGTGGACTTTTGACTAGAGGTGTCCTTGACATGATAATGCTCGGCCCCACTCTGCCCGTGCAACAGTTGCAACAATCCAAGACTTGCACTTTGAGTGTCTTCCACATCCGCCATACTCAC
>NW_019060000.1:511889-537775 GCF_000696155.1 Zootermopsis nevadensis | reverse complement strand
ATAAACTGTGAGCGAATGTTGTGCATTTTCGATTCGATGATGTTTCGTGGTGATCCCATTTCTTCCGCGATGCTGTTCCATGCATCTGTTTTTTTATTCCGATTTTTATAATCGGCATGTTGCCAGTTCCATAGACATTGATTTCCATGGTATATTTCAATCAATTTTAAAACACGATCGTTCGACCACTGTACATTCATTGCTGGTCCCGCGACACGTCCACACTGCACGCAAGCTATTGCAACACTCGAGACGTCCTTTGATGTTCCTTCGTGTTGCCACCTCTCAACCGATAACCGGGCACATGTATCGGCACATGATATTTGTTGCGGAACACACTGCGACTTGTCGAGACACATCAAGCGACTTTGTGCCCTAATGCATACAGGCCTTTAGGCGTTGGTCAAAGGAGTCAGGTTATAACAGTCTGCACGTGGTGGTGAAACATGAGAGTTGAATAAAGACATTTAATTCGTATTACTTGGTAACAGCTCCAATCGTTCCAAACACGTGTGTTCTCCTTGATTAGTCATCGCCTGAGAATCGTGCCACCCAATGTTGTCATAATAATAGTTACACTTTTAATTTTACTTCAAATCTAAAACTTCTTGACGATGAATAAAAATTTCCTTGGATGTTATTCATAGTCTAGTAAAATATAAAATATAAAACGTAAAACGACGTTTCGGAGATGGGACTCTATCTAATCCCTATCTCCGGTCCGGAGATAGGGATTAGCTCTATCTAGTGGGCCCAACTGTGTAGGAACCTGAAGACGGAGAGAGTCCCATCTCCGAAACGTCGTTTTACGTTTTATATTTTATATTTTACTAGACGATGGATAACATCCAAGGAAATTGTTTAATTTTACTGCCTTGCGTCTCTTATTATAATCCCGACGACCCAACAATCCCTACCAGCCACATCGTAGTGGAAGCTGCGATCTGTTAGGATTTGTGCTTCTTACCCTGGAGGTACGTTGGTTGGTTTTCAGCCCATAAAATCTCCTTTATTATTTTGTGGGGGGTTTCAGTGCTTCTAGGTAACTGCTTTGATAGTATTTTAAAATTGGCCATGAGCATTTTATTTCATGTTCTTCGTTAATCATCATTCATAGTTGATTTCATTCGACATTTTTAACCTGTTTGCTTCAGAAGGCAACATTAAATAGATGTAGGAGGGAGAACACCTTTGCTCAGTATGTTACGAGAACATTAACCGGGTCGTTACTGTAGAGAAGCCAGCAGCAAGACTCGAGATTTGTAGAATGAGTATTGCGTATATTCAACCCAATATGAAACCAGTAGAGCAGAGATTTGGATCATAAATATTTGCAGGTGGTAAATCTTCTATGTGATGAATGTAGGAAGTAATTTACACCAAGTCGTACGTAATAAAACATTGCTGATACAGAGGGCGTGTTCTCGCGTATTGCAGGCTTAAGACAAATAGCTGAACTGTTATCTCAGGTACTGTCAGAGAAATGAGAACATTATCCTGGTGATTCACGAGCATTTGTTGGCGCAGTGTTTTCGCTTTGGCTGCACGCAGAAATGTAGTTCACCACTTCATAGCACTTCAAATTACGCATGAATAAAAAGTGTGTGTGTACATTTTTTTCAGTATTATTCTTCACTTTTGTCACATTTTGTATCATATATGCAGTACATAGAAGGGAAGAAACTACTTTGAAAACGTAGGCGTAGATGGAAGGATAATATTAAAATAGATTTTAGATGGCGGACTGTTGTGAACACGAAAAAAAACATTGGAGCGCACTACAAATTTATCAAGTGAGTATGTGCTTCGTGGACTTAGTTGCAGTTAGATACAGTTCAGAGAAACAGTACAGATAGCAGCAGTATATCAGGAAAATGTCTGATAGGTGACGAGAGTGATCATGAACTCTTCCATCCGCAAAAGATGGTTCAGTGAGATGGTAAGATGATCATGAGTGGAGAGTAGAAAAGGATTTAGAAGTAGGCAGTACACACCTGTTTCTGGGTGCTATACCAGCGTATCCCTGGAGCGACTGGGAAAACCACGAATCCCTCTAGACACTACAACTAGCACTCAGACAGGTTATTCCCGATTATAACTTGTGTTGCCTTGCTTTGTGCCACTCTTGAGGACAAATTTTCAGTAATAGTTCACGCTCTTGGTAAGGTCTCTGACGCGGAAAGCAGGACAAATACTGATGGGTTTCGGAACAATTAGAAGAGGAGATTATTTGTGTCTAAGATAAATGAAGAAAGAGGCAAATAAAAATATCTTATTGCTTTAATTTTTGCAATGTTGTTGAATCACAACGTTGAGATATCAATATCAGACGTCCATGTCAACAATGTGTGAAGTTGAAGATGCATACCGGCATTTCGGGGAAACAGACTCTCCATCTGCGCCAGATATAAATCAAAATTCACGAGGGGATTGATTTCTTTCCGTACATTCCGTACCTGCATCGCCTTCCGTTTTCTCCAATCCACCTTTCAACATTTAGAACAGCAGTGACGACATCCGTACTACTTTATTTAAGCGATTTCGTTATCCGTATTAAATTATATTATACTACATTAAAACTTCTTAAATTGTAACAGCTCATGTAAAACAACATTTTGTCATTTGGCTCAGAACTGAGAACTTTTAGGCCTCTGTGAGTGCAACGAAAATTGCATCAGAGCTAGCATCAATCCCCAATAAGATTAAATAATGAAAATATTAATCGTGCTCGTCCTACATTATTTAATTTGTCACACAGAATACAATTGCATGCTTTCCAAAGCTACCTAATGGTAGTAGCTCTTGTAGATTGTAAAATTTTCAGGTCTGTGTGAGCACAAACATGAATCAGAACGTCATGCTAGATTTTATATCAGTGAAAATATGCATTTTCCGAAATCATGCAAAATTCGTGTAAAATGAAATAAAGCGAAATAAGAAGTTTCTCTCTCGGGTGAATACTTCGCCGGACAAGCTCAAAAATATATTTCGCGAAAATTAATATTAATTAATTAATTAATTGTACGAGCGTAATATGAATGTATATCAACGTTTATAAAAATCTGACATTCAGACAAGTGCAGGCCAGTAAAGTAGTCATAAAACGAACGAAATCAAAACTGTCTTGGCTTCTCTACAGACTTTGGTGTGTCTGTCATGCAGAGTTTCGTAGGAATCGGCTCCGAGTTTGAAAACTGTTACTTGCGTAAGGACGTCAGGAAGAAACTAAGAGGTTCTAATCGAAATTTTCTTTGAAGCGCTATCAACAGTGACCTCTCAGAATCAGTTATCTGTTTCAGATAAAGACCGTCTTTCGAGCTGACAAAGGTTAGCAGTCCATTGACTAATGCGACTGTTGTGTCTGGACCAGTTCCTGGCTCAGAAGACATAAAAATCTGGGGAGGGTGGAATAAGCAGCTGGTGATAAATTTCGTGCTTTATGCAGTTCGTCTAGTATTGTTAAAGACGTGAAATATATGAGGCTGCAGTGGGTTGAACATGTAGATAGGACAGAAAGTACCAGGAAAGCTAAATAATAAAACTTTGACTAGGATTCCTCCTGTAGAACTGCCAGTTAGCAGACCAAAAGGGAAATGGCAGGGTAACATTAAGATGGTTGTCTTCTGGTCTCTTGCGCAGTGTAGTTCTGCAGAAGGCTGCCCAACTTGTCAGAGATACTTGCTGTAACCGTCCTTGGTTTCTACCACACGTCACACTGCTTCTCACTGTTTGTTGTTGTTGTTTTAGCCTGGCGCTCAGGTGGTTACAGCTTTTTTACGTGGGGTATGTGTGGAGATATTGAAGGGAAATTTAGACGTTGGTAAAATTATATTATACTACATTAAAACTTCTTAAATTGTAACAGCTCATGTAAAACAACATTTTGTCATTTGGCTCAGAACTGAGAACTTTTAGGCCTCTGTGAGTGCAACGAAAATTGCATCAGAGCTAGCATCAATCCCCAATAAGATTAAATAATGAAAATATTAATCGTGCTCGTCCTACATTATTTAATTTGTCACACAGAATACAATTGCATGCTTTCCAAAGCTACCTAATGGTAGTAGCTCTTGTAGATTGTAAAATTTTCAGGTCTGTGTGAGCACAAACATGAATCAGAACGTCATGCTAGATTTTATATCAGTGAAAATATGCATTTTCCGAAATCATGCAAAATTCGTGTAAAATGAAATAAAGCGAAATAAGAAGTTTCTCTCTCGGGTGAATACTTCGCCGGACAAGCTCAAAAATATATTTCGCGAAAATTAATATTAATTAATTAATTAATTGTACGAGCGTAATATGAATGTATATCAACGTTTATAAAAATCTGACATTCAGACAAGTGCAGGCCAGTAAAGTAGTCATAAAACGAACGAAATCAAAACTGTCTTGGCTTCTCTACAGACTTTGGTGTGTCTGTCATGCAGAGTTTCGTAGGAATCGGCTCCGAGTTTGAAAACTGTTACTTGCGTAAGGACGTCAGGAAGAAACTAAGAGGTTCTAATCGAAATTTTCTTTGAAGCGCTATCAACAGTGACCTCTCAGAATCAGTTATCTGTTTCAGATAAAGACCGTCTTTCGAGCTGACAAAGGTTAGCAGTCCATTGACTAATGCGACTGTTGTGTCTGGACCAGTTCCTGGCTCAGAAGACATAAAAATCTGGGGAGGGTGGAATAAGCAGCTGGTGATAAATTTCGTGCTTTATGCAGTTCGTCTAGTATTGTTAAAGACGTGAAATATATGAGGCTGCAGTGGGTTGAACATGTAGATAGGACAGAAAGTACCAGGAAAGCTAAATAATAAAACTTTGACTAGGATTCCTCCTGTAGAACTGCCAGTTAGCAGACCAAAAGGGAAATGGCAGGGTAACATTAAGATGGTTGTCTTCTGGTCTCTTGCGCAGTGTAGTTCTGCAGAAGGCTGCCCAACTTGTCAGAGATACTTGCTGTAACCGTCCTTGGTTTCTACCACACGTCACACTGCTTCTCACTGTTTGTTGTTGTTGTTTTAGCCTGGCGCTCAGGTGGTTACAGCTTTTTTACGTGGGGTATGTGTGGAGATATTGAAGGGAAATTTAGACGTTGGTATGGGGTTGTCGGCGAGTAAGAGTCTCCGACACCCAGGGAATATGCGGGAAGCAGAAGGTGAGGCGGCTTTAGCTCAGATGAAACGAATTCTCTTCTCTTATGTCGCTGTGATATTTCGGAGAAGCGTAACTTTATTGTTTCTTAAGATACAAGAAGACTAATATATTCCTAATTACACTTCTCATAGGCAGCATTGATGATTCGGCTGTTGCGTTTGATAAAAACGTGTCTTCTCGGTGGAAGGAATAAAACTTGAGAGAGCCCCGTGACCACAGTCCCCTTTAAATATTTGTTATTGAATTTGGGTTAAATGCGGCGATCTGATTCGTTCTCCCACATTGGCGGGAACGCGCCTTTAAGCTGTATTCAAATTCAATTGGTCCGTCGCAGTAAGGCGACGGTCGTAATGCAGTCGTCACCCCACATCTGGAAAGGGTTCATTCCATGTCTGGGATGGCGTAAGTGCACTTTGTTTACGTCTCGCTCCCTGCAGACGGAATGTCGTGGAGGGAGACGCCCAAGCGACTGCGTGTGGCCACATTATTTCAACTTAATACGTTTATCAGGCCACAATTAATAAATCAATCAAATTTAGATGAAGTAAGGCGTACCAAATATCATCTAATTACACCTTGGTTTATATGAACCAGATTAACATGCCAAAGCCTGGTTTACCCGTCGTCCCAAGGTTCAGCCCGTTCGGGAATCGAACTATGAACTTGGACTGGCACATTGCTACAACAAGCATCTCATCCCAGAAAGTACGTCTGAAATGCCGGAAAAATTCTACACGGCACCGCAGCGAAGAAATTATTAGTCTTTATATTGGAAGGTAAATTGGCATTTAGAATTGTGTCCATTGGCGGGATTTGGTAGTACCTGAATCTTCAGGTTCTATTGGCGGAGAGAAGCGTTGTTAATTCAACGAAGGAAAACGCTGACCAGATTAGAAAGCACTTACTAGTTGCTCGTCCGTCACTCTAGATGGGTAATATCCGGTGTCATATTACTGCAAGGCAGTGTGAAAACTGTAACCACATCAGCAATTCTGTTTGAAAGTATTCTTGTAGCTCTTGAGCGGGCAAAAGAATGTGTTGTAGGACACTTACAAAACTGGCGGGCTATTTACCCAAGAAAATAGCGCATACCTGCACGTCTACATCATTTTTTTTATCAGTTTTGAGTTAATTGTATGAAAAGACCATTTTGCTTCACGGATCCTCTAGATTAAAGATATAGTATCATCACAAGAGCCATACATGGCACGTGCCATTATAACAAATGCAACCGTTCGCCTCCCGCGTTATGGGGACGTAACGATGTTCTAGTACCTCTGACTTCCTCTGCGATGTCGATGGTCTTGTTACCCGCTGTTATCTGGTGGTGCCTCAGGCAATGAGAGGATCTCAGGGTTTATTGGTATAGCTGTTCAGTCGGTATGGTGGGACTCGTCTCATAGGAAGTCTTCAACGACAGTCGATGTTCAGAGTCGATTGATTTAAAATAAGCCCACACTTGTTTTCTTCCTTAATTATGAATTTATATAATTTAGAATTTAATGTTCGCAAATTAGTTGCGCTTAAACACAGGCTGCTTTGGAGGACCAAAACAAAGTCAGCGTTGCGAATGTATCCACTGTTTGCAGATTGAGGAACGAAGGTGCATTAACAATTTGAACTCATTCCTGACTCGATTAAGAAGATACAAATTCCAACAAAGGAATAAGCAGCAAAGATTCCTATTGTGTCAGGGCCCGAGGTTCAACCCAAGAAAATGCCCCTTTCCCAAGCAGGACAGAGAACATATAAACAGTGGGTAACATACCTTTATAATACACTTCTTAAAAATAATGCTCTCAAAACAATAAACCCAAAACAATTACAACAGGATAATTTAGATGTACAGTGGAAAAACCAGTAAATTCCTAAGGGGCTAGAGCGCACGAGCGTTTTTTCTGAAGCAGCGGTACAACTACCGCAACCGGATATTTTTGTTCCCTGTGCACACGGAAGGTGAGTTTCCCCCTGACGAGTAACGTGAAATGTCCAATGTGTTTTCGAAATTCAGTGGTTAAGCAAATCCCCGATATCACCCTTGCGACGTCATTGACGGCTTTTTACATGCAAGCTGACGTAACAAACTATAACGTGTCGTCCCAACACGTGGTTCTGGATCCATTTAGATGACAAAATAACCCCCCAAGAACGCGATCCCTTGCTCCGTCAGAGTTCGGGCGTCCTGACCTCGGCAGGCCTTCTCTATCTGTGAATATAATTGGAATCCTTTTCAATAAACTTATCTTGAGTAGACACAATAATGGCTTCCTGTCGCCCCTGTCTACAACAGCTGGCAATGGAAAGTCTTCTTTTCTGTACAAGGTCTACAATATGACTACTACACTTTATTTAGTAACTTAATAACTCTACCTTATAATTAATTATATATGTTATATGTGGTTATTATGATCCCCGTAATCAGATTATCCTACATAGGCATACAACATAATGACAACGCAGAATTCTACACTGCATTACATATTCTTAACAAACGCAATACGAAACCTCGTTTCCTTTTAATCGGCTGATGCGAACGTTTTCAGTGACTGGCCACTCATGCATTAGTGCATTGCACAGTGCAAGAATACTTCCAGGGATTCCTCAAACGTAAGTTTTATAAACCTGAAGCCACTGAACATTTCTTATGGAGGACCGGAAACGGCGCCGTCTGTAATGAGCAGCAGGTATTCGGAGTTTAGGTCGGGTTTATTTTAATATCTGTTTTCTGCAAAAGAAGACCGTGGTCGTAAATAGTAACCTGCACTTGTTCGCTTTGCACAACGCGTCCCTTTCATGTCTTCTGGGACAAGTGTGTATAAATACAAAGAATTTCATGTTCCTCTGTTGGGAGTGTACTTTGCCTGCATGTGATCCAAAAGGAATTTCCAATACAGTAGAAGGGATCTCTTACAGTACCTCTTCTTTTTAGACGGTTTATGAACTGGCTATATTCATTTTGGAGAAACACCAGATTTATCAACCACGTAAGTCCATGGAGCAGTCCCTCGTAACAACCTTCATTTCAATGAAGGACGGCCAATGCCTTGACCTGCCGGGATTAGAACGATGTAAATTTTGAATACGGAATACAAATGATAATCAATCAAATGTGATCTTCGGTGGTAAAAGGTTTTAACTTAAATTTATATAAAAAAATGTTCACATGGATTTAAAGATTAATGATTAACTGCCAGTGTTTCGAGATGTAGGACTTTATCAACATTACTTCTCTGTTTTGATTAAGGTCTATACAAGCATGTTTCGCTGATTTCGGTTTGATTTAAAGTTGTGTGCCAGTCCGGGTCCGTGGTTCAATTCCCGAACGGGCTGAAACTTGAGATGAGGTGTAAACCAGGCTTTGGCATATTAATGTGGTTTATATGAACGAAGGAGTTGTGATTATATGATACTTGGTACACCTCACTTCATCAAAATTTGAGTGATTTTATTAAATTTTGGCTTTGTCCAATGTATCACATTGGGAAAGAGAGTGGCGCCATCCTGGCGTGTGAAAGTCTCTTCCCGTTACGTTGCGGGAATATAAAAAGCGAGATTGCGTTGGTACTCGCTCTCTGAAAGTTTAGTTCTCCAAGGCAAGCAGACCGTTTCTGCTCGATTCATCAAAATTTCAAGTACAAATTACAACAGTTTGTTTCTTCAAGGCAAGCAGACAGTTTCTGCTTGATTCTTACAATTATAAATACAACAGCCGAATCATCGCGCTGCCCAAAAATCAGAATAACTTATTGAAAGGAATTAAAAGGTGAAATATTTCCAAGGTGACTTCGGTGTGGTCTGCAGTTGACCATCCCCACAGATTTCACGTCCTTGGCTCACGGCCGCTCCAACTATCACAGTCCCCGTATAATCCCTGAGAGTCGGACAAACTTGCTCGCCGACAAACCCTACACCAATTATTATTCCTTATATCCTTGCGCATTATCCGTAGTTATATCAAGCTGTAACCGCAAGCAAACCGGGCACGCTACTGGGTTTGATCCCGTGGCAACCAGAGTGAGAAGAAAACAGTCTGCGGAAGGGCGGTTGCAGTTGGTTATAAGAAATGGCGTATTATCCGACAGGCGACTACCACTTAGCTCAGAGCACACATGTACAGGGACTTCGAAAGTACCATCCCGGGCCCCAAAGACACAGTCATCGTTTTATGCGTCGGTGTCTGACTGGAGGGGTCTTCATCCCCGACCACAAATTTTTAATTTCGCACAAAGAATCCCTGCTTTTAGTTTGATTATTTTTCCCCACAATAAGCCTATATGTGAGGGCTGTTTAAATGAAACCCCGATCAGAGATTTATCTGGGCCAAGGAGCAAAGACCTTTAAAACAGTCCCCATTGGCATCCCAGTCTTGATAAGTTGACCAAATCGTTACGTAATACATACCTTTTACATCAACCCTGTAAAATGTTCCACCCTACAAAAGAACTTGAAATAATTACGTAGTTACTGTAGCTCAAAGTGTCCCGGCGTATATTTTACGTACTTGTCATGACTAAACACCGCGTGGAGGTTGATTGGGTTCAATGTGAGGCACTCACACATTTTGGTTAGAAAACTTATCGAAAGTGACCAGCTGGAAGACCGATAATATCACGATAAATTTTAGGTCATTGTTCTGAGGATCAGAATTGTGACAGGGTCAAAGTATTGTTTTTCTTGATAACAGCGAGGTTCTTTAGGGTTTCATGTAAACATGATAACGGTCCGATGGATTTAGGCTTACTGACATCAGATAAATCATGGTAACTCGATGAGTGAAATTTGGAGGTAGAGAATTCTTAACAATCTACGAAGGTTTGGCCTACTAGGTGGTTCGGCACTTGCCGGGCCTGCGCACCATGGGGAGTCCCCTGGGCGTTTCCTACAAATTTCTTCAATATTAACATCATGTTATCAACATGGCGACCGTGCGAGTTAGTGAGGTCAGAGTGACAATATCAGCGTACTAATGGATATCCCAGAAATGTTGCATGGTAATCAGCTTTCGAAAAATATAAACTTTTGTTGGCTTTTTCTTCTTAAAATTGGTGCTAAACGGCGTGGCTACCGCGCGATGTAATTTGTTTACCTTGTTTCCAGTTTGATGGCAAAAACAAATTGAACCATTGGCGATAACTACCATTATGGAACAGACTCCATTTCGGGAAGCAAATAGTAATCATCAACGTGTTCACAAAATCCAGATGAATCCAGTCCACATCATCACACACTATTCCTGAAAGATCTATGTTAACATAATCTTCACTCACTTCTCTCACCCCTGGGGCTGGGAATATGAAATTTTATACGGAAATAATTAGCAAGGGTTTTAAAACTGTTGTTGATGCTTACATTACATGTTACTATTACAAAAATAGCGAAACGTTTTTCGGGAAAATTTAAGGTGGTCTGAACCTAATTAGTCCAAATTGTGCCTAGTGCATGATTAGTAAATTGAACTATTTATAGTTTTGCCTCATCAGATACAAATAGATTGAAGTATGTTGAAGGAGTCATAAATTCTTTCTAGAAATTTAAAATTTATATTAATGTTGTTATTAATTTTAATAGCAGCCTTTCATGTTCTTTGCATTACAAAGAGACAATTTTGAAGTCTGTTTCCCTTTACAAGCAAAAAAATTATGCTTTATTCCTCATGCATACCACGTGTTCACCCCAACTCAACTTCCATCATCTTAATGATATTAAAGGGCGCTAATTACGAATTATCTTAATGTTCGTTTCAAGCTTGAGGCAACCCGCACACGTGTTCTGTAGGATTTTTTAAAATTTTCTTTCTTCCTTATGTCCAAATAGAAAGCATTTGCTTTTTGCGTACTTTAGTATTTTTTTATTTTTGTTTATTGTAGACAAATGTGTAGCACCGTGTAGTCTGGTAGAAATTTACGGACGTTTAGAGGTCCTTGCTGCCTCCACCATCAGGGCGAAGGTGATTTGATTACGTATCTGTTCCACTGAAAGCGTTTCAACGAAAAGAAGTAGGTCTAAATGTAAAATAATAAAGTTTTGTACCATAAACCACTTTCAAGGAAAATGTAAAGATCAGTTCGAGCTTTGTATATGGAAACGGTGGGTACGGCCCAAAATTGAATTTGCTGCAACAACAACGCAACTGAAATTCGTTCAGTAATATCAGAAATGAAACATTCTGGCAGATTCGGCCTTCGCCGTGCATTTAGTACAGAGAGCGGATTGCCAGCTCGAAAAGCAACAATTGGTTCTCCTAACATGTGGTCGGTCCAGATGCCGTTTCGGTCCTTGAGATAATGGAACACAGACAAGTTTCACTGTTTCCTCCCCCACAGTGTTTTTAAGAAGGTTTGACCGTGAATCGCTTTATGGTGTGGTTTATAACAGTTTGAAGGCTCAGAACGCTGACAACCCACTATTTAGCCGGTCTTAACGGTTTTGTGCCATTTGAATGTGATTGCTGTTGGTGGTGTGAATATACGTTAAGCAGATTTCTTCCGTAATAGCTGCATTCTCCAGAGCCTGAAATCGTGAGTGCAGTTATATATGTAAATAATTAATGGCTGATTACGCTAAATGATGGTTTATCTAGCGAGCAGAGGTTCAAATATGTTCTTTGAAATTTTACATATCTTGTTGGTCCTAATGTCTAGTATACAGGCCACAGGGCATTCATCCTCCCTCATCGACTCGCCGCCTGGTTATAAATGAGGCGTATTTGAATAAAATTCCTATAAATTTGCTAAACATGCTAACAGCTTAATACTACAAACAAGTTTTTAGTCAGTTTTTTTCCTAAACAGATTTTTTGGTTCATTTCTTTATTATTAGTCTAAAATTATGTTTAATTTGAGCGGTAATTATTTTTTATTATATAGAGTTTCACATTATTACAAAAATATAAGCGGTCCACACAAAATACATCGGCTGGATGTGGATTGGGAACCCCTGGAATGAGCTATTGTGGGCTTGGGGTCTATTACTTAAAACTTAATCACACTGTAAGGCAATTGACTGGCACGTACTAAAATTAAATATTCCCCAGAACTTAAATATCCATCTATTACATTGTAGTATCCGGCAGCCCACTGCGAGACGAAGTCACGTAAAGCCGAGCGGAGCTTTATTCTCTTCTGTTCAATTTAGTGTGGTTGGCTGAAAACAATATTCTGTAGAGCAGGTTATACGCCATTTAAGAGTGAACGCTCAAGACTTCTTCAGATATATGATGATTTATTAATAAGATGCAAAATGGTACAAGTTAGTTGTGTGGACTGGACCAGAGCGGCCGCGTTCTAATTTACGCTTCGGTGGACACGGTGACTGCCCACAAAAAATCTACGAAAACATCCCCCTCGCTCTCCGCTACTGAAATTGTCAAAGAGCTTTATCAGTGGTCACAGGTCACACTTGCGTCTTTCCACTCTTGGTCTGACTCGTTATTACATATTCTGCTTTGACATATGTCTAATATGAAATATTAAAAAAATGGGTGGATGGCAATTTCCGGTTCCACGAGATGTCTGGCAGTCCAGACTTTGTAATTTAGACAACAGAAGATCCCAACAATAACGAACGTCTGTTTGCCCCTTTGGCTCTAGTATGTCTGGCTGTGGGTCACACCATGTGGTCCGTGATCCCTCGGATGTCTGGATACTACAACGTGCATGTGCTATAATGTAATATTTATGTGTATTTTGTCTTGTTTTATCTTGTTTTTAATTAGCAGCAAACTTGAATTTGAGCCCTCAGGCACATCAAATATCCCACTACCATCATTCGGACATGATAGTGCTATCATTTAAATTTAGACATTTGGTCAGATATTAAACATGAAAACAATTTGCAAATAGTTCTGGAAAAAACGTTTGTTCGAATATTTAAATCTGTTTTATGTGCCACAGCAGGAAATCGATATCTCGTTACTCGGCTGTTTCGACTGCTGCAGATGTGGCTGGGAGTGAAAACTGACGTGCCCTTTTAAAATCGGTTGTTTGGGCATGGACTACTCTGGCCTGAGCAGTTGGGGTGTGGTCAAATGGTATCAGGCGCTAGTTGAATGGGGCAGAAGTACACAAAAAATGGTGGGTGCAAAGGGGATAGATACAATGGGTGGCTGCCGGAAACATGTCTCGCTGTTATTGAAGAACATAAATTGTACATATTACAGCTCAGGGGTGGTCAGGAAAATATCTTGACCTTGTGAAATGTTCCGAAAGGTTGGTGTTTGCCTAAAAGTCCACACGGTTTTACAACCCAACGCACCAACAGCGACATCAAATTGTGTGAATTTGAGGTTTTCACGGCTGAGAGTCTGAAAATGGTTGTCTGTTGGGTTATTGCGCCTTTAAGTCTGGTAGAAGTTTACCGCCCTGGTGATGGAGGCAGCAAGGACTTCTGAAACGTCGGTAAACTTCTGCCAGACTACACGGCGCAACAACCCAGAAGACAGCCATGTTCATTATTGTGTAAGACCTAGGTAGGCACTTGACTCTGGTCTACCGACAACTAGAGGCTGCCGCTATTGCTGAATATTTTGTGTTAAGCAGAATGATGCTCCTTTATTTAGTTGAAGTGTTAATTCATGGAGAACACTAACATACATTAACCTGCTTTAACCGCAAGGCCCCATCTAGTGCCGAGGTCAAGGAAGAGAGGAGCTATACCTCCAATCATCCCAAAAACGCCTACATAGCGTATAGTGGAACAAACTTTACTTTTACCGCAAGAAGTTGATTGTGGTTGAATTTCAGAATTGTAACGGACTCGAATATTATGCTTGCGACAGTTATTAAAGTTTGTTGCAGAGTGCCTTAACGACGCGCTCCTGGAAGCGTCATGTCCCTGGTTCGAAACATTCAAACCAGTGACGTAACACAGCTATTGCGTCTAATTGGCTCTTTCAAATTGCCTCACTCACACTCCTTAAAATGCAGTAACATTCGTCTACTGAGAGACATTGAACCGTGTTTTCCAAACTGACTTTTGACATTCTGTAGCCATAAATGTCAAAGTGTGACACATGGGGCTACAGTCAATTCACGGCAAGTTATTGCCCATTAGTGTAAAAACGAAGACTTCCAGGCACCGAAGGTCCTCGCACATCTATGTCTTCAACACTTCGGCAAATGCCATGAAATGGAATTATCCATCTCAGTACAACACTCCAAACACTACAGAGAGTTACAATTTTGACAAAGAAACTAAAATAAATTCAGATGAATAAAATAATAAGGAACTGAATCGTATGATTAAATCTACCTCAGCAGAAGATGTAATTTGGACCGTTATAGTGGGAAGATAATATAAAAAATGTTGTAAAGAAATCGATTGCGAAGGTGTGAACTGGATTCAACTAGCTTAGTGTAGGATCGATCCAATGGCAGGCTATTTTTAAAACGGTAATCAATCCTCGAGTTCTGTTAAAGGCGGGTGATATATAAACCAACTGAGCTATCATCCCTCTCTATTTACCTGCCGATGAACTGGCATTTCCTAAAAGTTATTTCCTCTGCTTTGAGCGCATTGTCCGTTACATTTCACCCTAGGGGTCTATAACATTTTTGCAAGTCCTCATAACTGATTCTAGATGTATTTACCGATGCTTGTTCAACTCGATAGTCTATACAGAGTTGAATGATAATCTTTTCTGAATTATAAATTCGAAAATAAGTACAAGAAAGCGGTGGCGGCCTATTTTAAGGCATTATTCCAGTACTTTCAGTCTGGAAGCCAGAATTCCAGGCTAAAATTCGAACCCACAACTCTTCCAATACGATGCAGGAGTACCAACCAATCAACCGACGTTCAGTATCTATTTTGTATCAACCAATTACCACTGTACATATCTATAACTTGCAGTCTAGGACCAGTTGTTCGGTTCCAGGACATGGATCGACCTAGAGAGACACCAAGCATCAACATTTATTAGAATATTTCCCAAGAGCTGATTTTATAAGCCAGTTTTGTGAAAAGGCATAAGTTGAGTACAGAATGTGGACTGCGTTACGCCAAGTGCTTATTCCTTACTTGTCAGTTTTTAACAAAATGCCAAATCCTATTTAATTTAAGGAATGTAATGAGCCGTCTGTGTGCTATATTATCGTCTGCTGAGTACTTTGGAAGGACTACGAAATTTGTTGTTCAGTTTTTTTATGACATGAGTTATTGACCTGGGCCGATCCTTGCCTAGAGGGCTGCGTGGTTCGGGGCTAAGCAGCCTATGAAGTCCCCGTCTTCATATTTATACAAAATAGGTCAAACCTGTTAACCTGTGAGTTTAATATTACTGATGTCAAGATGTATACTTAGTTAACTTCGTAAAAATGTGTTATCTTTTTTGTGGGATTAAATAAAATTTATATGCATGAATATGTAATTATCATCCCCAGGTAGAGAAGTGTATCTGCTATTTGTTCATCATTGTTCTTTCTTTAATAATTATTACTCAACGTAATATCTGGTGTCACTCTACACCCAAATCCTGGAACCCGCTACCGCTCGGCGACTCCCCCATTGTTTCTCGTCACGAGGAAACACGTTTTAATATTTAAGCCTGGTTGGGTACTCTCGCCCATTAAGATGCACGCGCATCATGAGTTCGCAGAATATAGTTTAATTATTCTGCGAACTCATAACTGTAAACTCATGAATAAAACAGGCAATATCTGTCATATATTCGCAAGAATATTATTTTAAAATCAAAGTTAATTTTTTCTCATAATTTCGACAGATAATTTTTGAATATATGGATGCACAAATAATGTATTTTTTTAATACATTGGTTTTCACTACTTTGGCCATTATAAAATAAATATATTTTGTAAAAGTGTGATGAATCTCGCGGGCCGGAAAAATGTTCAAGGCGGGTCACATGCGGCCCGCGGGTTGGCCACCCCTGGTCTAGACTGACGTTTCTCCCCTAGTTAAGAAAGTTTGGCTTGGGCTGAAGGATAGCTTTTGCTGCGAATCCCCTTTGACCCTTGTCCACGTATATATGTAAAAGTAAAGTAAAGTTTGTCCCACTATACGCCATGTAGGCGTTTGGGGTGAGTGGAGGTATAGCTCCTCTCTTTCTTGACCTCGGCACTAGATGGGGGTGAGTGGTCAGCATCACACCCCGGCCGGCTTTACCCCCCGGGAAAGGACCCCCGTACCCATTGTAGAGGAGGCTGGGTGGGCCCCAGAGCCGGTCTGGACGCAGAGGCTAGAGGAAAAAACCTCTGCCCCGTCGGGGATCGAACTCCGGCCGTCCAGCCCGTAGCGAGTCACTATACTGACTGAGCTATCCCGGCTTCACTTTGACGTATATATGTATGTCGCTTTAAATGAGCAGTTCCTGCTGGTTTCTTTTACGTAAAAGCAGAAGTATCCGAATTTCTGTAGACTGGACTTTCCCTCTTGTAACAGAAAGTATCTGTTTACTTGAACGCATGGAGCTTATAGTCGCTCAGCTGGCCAAGAAATACCATGTTTGAAGAACCTGCCGCTGAAACCTGTTCTGAGCCAGATGAATTCAGTCCGCATCCTCACACTCTTATTTTTTAATACTTAATTTGATATCATCCTACCCATGCGGTCACTTCGAGTTGTAATTCAAATTGTGTATGCGCTTATCAAATTCGTGGTACATGTTTAACCATGTTATCCTTCATTTCTGAGTCCCGGTACCATTTCGCAAGTGTTAGCTTCTACGACAAGGGTCATCACACGCCCATTCCCATAGCTGGAAGGCCATTCCTTGTCGGATGTCCTCGACCCCTATTTCAATAAGGGTGAGTCAGAAGTATGTTTACAAACTTCGTGTGCGTGTTCCAGGATCAAAAATAAGAAAAAATGTTCCTATGAACATTTAGTCGCAAATGTTTCATTTTCGGAATACTAGCCAAAAACAATTTTCAATGTATGCCTTTATTGCCAAGTATTAGGACAGGGACGTTTCTTTATAACAGATGCTCAATTCTCCACACACGCACGAGTACGACGTACACAAGACTGACGAATTCGTTCGTACACACCAGGGTTTCATCGAATCATCTAGCATGCATTCTGCACACGTTCCCATAGGTCGTCTTCGTTCAAGTGACCTCACAGATAAAAGTCCAGTGGGGTCAGGTCCGATGACCTCGGTGGCCATGCTGCTGGGCCACCACGCCCAGTCCATCGTTGAGAGTACTGTTCATTGAGATGATATCTGACGCGACGGGAGAAGTGCGCTGGGGCTCTGTGGTGCATACACGGCATTGGTCTTCTTATATTTAATGGTACATCTTCAAGGAGACGTGGCAAGTGTCTTCTTAAGAATCACTGATATGAAGGTCCTCTTAGACGTGATGGAAGCATGTGTGGACCAATAAGCATGTCGCCAACAATTCCTGACCAAACGTTAATTGAAAATCTTTGCTGGAAGCTGGATTTACTTTGTAATAAAGTCATTTCATTGAAACCTATTTTTGGCTATTATTTCGAAAATGAAACATTTGCGACCCCAAGTTCATAGGAACATTTTTCTTATTTTTGATCCTGGAACACGCACAGGAAGTTTGTAATCATACTTCTGACTCACTCTGTGTATGCAGCTGCCCTAAGTATGTGTTGGCCTTCTGTGTCTGCAGTGTGAGTGCGCAACTTCTCACGGTTGAAAGGGAAGCAGCAGTTTTATGACCGTCACTGCCATTTGAAGTATTAGACCTGGGTCTGTTTTAAACCTAACTCCGCGTGTTTTTTTTTTGTACCGTCGGATCGGAGCCGACCGCTGGTGACATGTACAAGATCCCTCTGATAGGGACCTGTCCATATGTTTCCTAGGCAAATGATCCAGAAGTGGTTTGCCGTTGCCTTCTTCTGTGTGCTTAGTATCTAATGATAATGAACATGGGGTAATTGTTGGGATGCCACGGAGAAACCGGGGAAGCCCCGGAGGAAAGCTCCGTGATACCTGGACTACGGCCTTGCCCAACACAAGTTATAAATTCGGGCACCGCCGGGAATCGAACCCTGGACCCCAGGATTACAAGCCCAGTGTTCTGACCTCTAGACCACCGTGGCGGTTACTGCGCGTGTATTACGACAGATTTCCCCGGGAGGCTCCATCAAGTTCTCTTCGTTACGCGCAGACAAGCCTATGTTGCTGTATGGCAGATGATCTGAATATGCATCTTTCCTCTATCACATTGTTTCAGTTAACAGCATTTTCTTCACATTAAGACAATGCTTTTAAGTTTACTTCCCTCATTTAAGCTTGAGGTTGCCATCCCAGTTGTCAGAAAATCAGAGGTTTTATTTATTTGTCACAAGCATGAGAGACAGTTTTCCTACCCCTAGCCAGTGGAAGTTAACAATTGTAACTTTGTTCCAAGAAAGTAATCGTCAGTTACAGCAGTCGCCATGTAGTGTTATATGAAACAAAACATTGTAACAGCTGCACCTTGGTAGGGTGGGTTCGGAAACTTGTGTTCTAAACAGAAGAAACCAAATTTTCGGCATTTATTGCAATGGTAGTACGACGTACGCCGGCCGCAGTGGCCACGCGGTCTGGGGCATGGACCTCGTGCGTCTGGCCGCTGGGACCGTGAGTTCGAGTCCCACTCAAGGCATGGATGTTTGTCCGCGTCATTTCTCTTCCAGTCTGATGGATAAAGACTGGCCACGGAAGCTAAGGCGAAACCACCGTGGTACCTTCGTAAGAAAAGCCGGAAATGGGGTCACCAACTTTCAGCATTGAAAGTAGGGTACTGTACAACCCCAACCGCGCTACAACGCGGGTCGCGGGGGACAGGGGTAAACCCTCGTTATAGAGAAACCGCGTTATTACGGGAGTGCATCGGAAAAATCGGTACAAGTACTGGGCGTACAGTACGGTACGATTGATTTTACGGAGAAAGTAATAAATAATTAATTTGGCTTGCATTTTAATATACCGTACTAAAATATATTATACTTCTGTACCGTATTTTTTTTATTTACAAACACTATGTACACGCCATTTATACACTATTACATAGTTTTTATTTATCAAAATTTAGGTGTAAATTTAGCAATATTTTTGTTATCAGCGTTCTTAAAAAATAATTATGAGAAACTGTATTGTACTTGTAAGACTTGAGGTTCTCACAGCGGTGAGTATGAAGATAACCGTCTTCTGGGTTGTTGCGCTGTGTAGTCTGGTCGATGTTAACCAACGTTTCAGAGGTCATACTGCTTCCGTCATCAGGGCGTAAAATATTTGTCTTGGGTCACTTGCTTTATACTGCACTCTTATACAGTACAATAATACATATCTTGTATGATAGTTATACACTTTGAATACTTTTTACGATACAAAAATTGTACACTAACACTAAACGAAAATACTAAAAACGTTTTGAACAAATCTTACTCATTTTGTTTCTTAAAATAGTCTGATATCGATTTCTGTTTAGAATTTTGAGATTTTTTTATTGCATAAGTTTTGATACTTTGCAAGTACTGTAACCGCTCATCAATCCCCTTAGTGGTGTATGCTAATTCTGTACTTGTAAGAAACCCAACTTTTATGTGCTAGGTCATAAGGTTTGTATTGTCCACTTATTGCCCTGCTTTTCTTTTGTTAGTTTATGAGTCCTTTGTATTTCATTTATATTCTGGAATATTGTAAGCTTGGGATCGGAAATGGATAGCCGATACTAAGTGATGTAGCGGTACTTGAAGTAAGTGGGAACGCAGTAGGTTTTGTCGCTAGTTAGCTTTTTTTGAAAATCGATGTATTCTGTCAGTGGTGAAGTTCAGTACAGTCAACACCGGTCTTAAAGAACTGCCCGTCCTTTCCTACGTTGTTTCAATCCAGTTTACGCATAACGAGAAATCGTATGTGTCCGATTATTTCATCTCCGAAACTGCTTGGCTAATTTCATATTGGAAGATATTTTGTAAAGTTAATCGTGGTTGATATCGTTTCAATACCGGACGATGTTCAAACTCGAACGTGTTTTCATTCTGCATCACCGTACAGAATTTTGTATGTACTTGCCACAAAATACAGATTTATTAAAATATACACATTTTATTTTAAACATTTTAGATGTGTTGAATCATGACGAAGTACCAGGAAAAACGTTTGAGAAAAATGCCTTGCTGACTGACTCCGCTTGTACGTTCACTGATACAAGTGTGAAAATTGGTAAAAGGAAAACCACAGATCAGAAAGCTCATAAGAATATTTGGATCTTGGATGCTCGAATTGTACCTTGATCCAGTGGTTGTATCAATGCTGTGGTATTTTTTGGTATAAACACAACTTTGATTCTTCCATCTGACGATTTTAACAGATCTGCCGCAGGGTGAGCAGCACAATTATCAATTAAAAGAAGAGCTTTTTCGTCCAGATGTTTGGCGCTTAAATGACGTTTTACATCTGGCACAAATTCATCATTAAACCATCTCAGGAAAATTTCACTAGCGCAAACATCGTCCCTTCCTAGGTGAAACCATTCCTGCGCACAAGGCGCATTGCTGGAAATGGTAGACGGTCTTAATATAAAAAACGGAAATTTTGCTATCGCTAACAGGGTTACGTCGTGGCGGGAGCCTCGCCCATTCAAAGTGGGATCTATTGCTGCTGATGGGAGTGTATCCCGTCAGGCAAGTTGTCCAAAAGAATTTGGTTGGTTGGATCTCTGGGGTTTGAACCCAGAGAGGGAGGGGCCGTTTCGGCTGAAGGCCTCCGCGGCATGGGGTTAAGATCACTTCAGCTGATGGCCTCCATGATCGGGGGGGAGGGTGGCGGGCCGTGCCCCTATTAAATTATACCCTGGCATTCGCCTTACAACTGAGGAAAAGCACGGAAAACCTCAGTCAGGGTAGTGTCCCCTCTCAGTCCAGATAGTGGTTTATATAGGATCAAAAATGAATAGTCATATTATGGTAACGGAAATGAGGCAATTCCCAAACAGACCCTGTGACCGTAGACATCTTGACGTCTGTGGGGTCCGGATGTCCTCCTCAAGATAACATCAAATTTATGTATCCTTTGAGTGTAAGATTTATACATCCGTTATTTCCAAAATATGCTAATTTATACTGATATAAGTTATTCGACTATCTAGTCTGTTTATTCCCTGACTTGCATATTGATAATAAAATGTCAAAGGAATAAGTACATAATTATTTAGGAGGAGGGTTCAAGGTACATAGTACATCGGCAAAGATTTCATATTTTCGTGCTTGAAACATCGCGGGCTTCTGTATTTACCGATACATAATGGCATTAATTTGTGATTTCCGCTTTTGTTCTCACAAAACAGAACTGTCACTCTGTCTTTATTGCTTATTCGGAGCACACACCTCTGTCAGAGGAACTGGATTCTCCTCCTATATTTATCTGAGCTACACCACGACGAATTTTCCACCGTGACAACCACCCACTTGATGCCGTGAACTCGTATTCATTGTTTAGTTCTTTATGAAATTTCTGTGCCTGAGTTTGCAGAATCGGCCCGGACAACGGAATTCCTTCGCTGCGTTTTTGTAAAGACATTCGTCTACACCGGTTGTATCAGGTAAGCTGATTTTTTTTCCATCTAGCCCGACTCTGTCGTCTCTTTGGTCTATATAAGAATGAAGTTTTTCTTCCTCATGCATCCACCCGCGAATTCTTTTTTTCTGCACTATGGGGGACATGAGGTACCCGCGTTATATCCGGAACCGCGTTATAGAGGGGCTACACTGTATTAAAAGAAAGTACGACGTACTGAAGACTGTAGAACCAGTTTTGGCTTTCAGCAGCACAGATCTTTTTCATATCGAAGATTTCCGTCTTCTGGGTTGTTGCGCTGTGTAGTCTGGTCGATGTTAACCTTTGCCCTGATGATGGAGGCAGTATGACCTCTGAAACGTTGGTTAACATCGACCGGACTACACAGCGTAACAACACAGAAGACCGAAATCTTCATACTCACCGCTGTGAGAACCTCAAGTCTTTTTCATATCTTCCGACACGTTGGTAAATACACAAAATTAAAAACCAAAATACCAGAATCGACATGAAGATAGCCGTCTTCTGGGGTATAGCACCTTGGTGTTGGAGAATGCAAAGACATCTGAAACATTGGTAAACTTCTACCGGACTGACTGTACGGCGCTACAACCCAGAAGAGCCATTTTCATACTCTCCGCCGTGAAAACCTCAAATTACTGTACAAAATCGATACCTTTTACGACTGTGTTGATGGAAAGGGGTGCATAGTATAAAGCATATTATTATTATGATTATACACCTAACTTTTTCTTATGACTAATAGTACTATACTACTAATGATAGTAGTAATAAAATTCTTGACCGATGTCCCACTTTAATTAGCAAAGTAATCGTAACAAAGAATAGGCTAATTTCGTTGCTTTTGAACTTCAACTGCGATTACGCGTTCAAGTGAACTTCTTCAGGAGTTGCTGCAGCTGTCTGTAAAACTTTTATCCTCTGTGCATGTCAGTAATTACGTCTTATTACGTGGTTCGGGAATTTTCGCGAGTTGATCTCGTTGTAGGTCTTCATATTGTATGTTGTGTGACATCCAGATACTAAGGATGTGTGGTTATGTTTACAATTGCGCTATATGAACTGTGGTGTGTTGATTGATTTCCAGATTGAAATTGGAGTACGGATAGATAAATATTTAAAACGAATTTCTTCGTTAATGGTTTCTTGCTGCGTTCTATTCGTTAAAAGGAACGCATAGATATAGAGCCTCGTTTCTGGAGACAGCTGGGTGAAATTAAAATCACGCAATTATTTTATGAATTAATCTACAGTATACGAGTTATTTTCAGCAGTTATTAGTCCTCCAGCCTTTAAGAATATTCCTTGTTCTTTTGGTACGTATTCCTGGAAGTCCTTAGCCGCTACCACAAAATCTTGCCATTAGATTGTCCTGAGCCAAGTCAGTGCAACCAACCTATTTGTAGCTAACCAATTTGTAGCCAAAAAATGATGTAATCAAACAAACATTTACTTACTCGCCATTGTTGTATTCTATTTATAATAGAACACAACAATTTGATTTGTCGTCGTCGCCAACCAATTTGTAGCCGTTTGTTTACTCGGCATTGTTGTGTTGGTATACGCTTCAGACCTATTTAAACGTGCTCAGCGAGATTTTGCGGCCCTGACGCTAAGTTATTTGCAGATACAAATCCATCTTGTCGAACTGTATAACTTTGAAAGCTTCCAGGTAATCGAAAAATGTTTTAAACGAAGTATGGCGTGATGATCTATACATTTTATACCCTGTACCATCTTGTGTTGGCAGTTTCTTCTGAAACTGCGTTTCATGTCAAAGTGGGCGTTGTATTCGACGCGATACAAGCGAAACATAAATTCTCTAGACACATTAGTTATAAAGGATTTCTGTTTTATAGTTTCACTGTATTGGAAACGAAGTTTTATTCTGGTCACTGACACCGTGAAACAGTTTTCGTGAGGCGCTAATAATTGTTGAGGTGCTCAAGAAACTTTTCCGACTTTAACCATGTGCTTTTACAGTAGCTCGCCACTCTCCGTCATGTCTTCACCTGCGCACCGTTTAATATTATCCTTTATTTGTACAGTGTCCTTCCACACAAGTGGCAACGTTGGTGTGTTCGGAATGTTGCGTTGTGCTGTGTACAAAAATAGTACTACGTTTGGTTAGAATGGATAACTTCTTATTGGTTGGACGCTGCTGTACTTGTCCCCTTCCCCACCAGGAGAACAGCTTTCTCAGCACTGGTTTGTCCACAGTGGCGTGGAAGCGGAAACTGATTGTGGGTTTGTTGCTGTACGAGTTACAGCAGTCACATCGGTGCTCTCGGCGGTTGTGGTTCGAACAGGCTATTGTTGGGAGATATGTCCAACTTTGATTTAGGCAACAACCTGCTCATCAAGTGGTTGTTGTGTTGTGACCGAAAAAAGAGAAAGCGTCTAATATCGAAGGTAATTTTTAAGGCTAATGTTTGATTGTTAAATACATTTACCACGTTATAATTGAATTGTGTTATGGTGGTGATGATTAAATAATTGACACCATATATATATATATATATATATATATGAGCATGTTATTATTTTGCTTATTTGTGATGAAATATTGCCAGCATATTTTAACACTTGTTCCGAATGGACGTGAGGACATTGAAACAAATTTGCTGCAGTGTTTTACGGAACAAAGTTGTGATGTGAATTGGGTTGAACTGGTTCTGGGTACACTGGAGTGACTGTTCTTTGTGCGCTGTTGAAGTTTTTGCCAAAGCAATGCTTGCGACAAATTTGCGAACAGGAAATGCAGCAGTTCATATGTATGTGCTTGTGTGTGTATTAAATATGGCACTTTATTGGGCTTATGAACTAGTTCGTGTTGCTCAAGTATACTGGCTGAGCAACATATTGATTATTCGAAAAACGCTTGTGGAAGTATCAGGACTGTGAAATATTTTGGCCTCGTACTCAGGAATTGTTAGGGTGGCCAAACACGCTACGGCTTGCCGGAAGGCATACGTCTGTGAAGGCAAACCGGAGCGTGTGTGTTGAATTTTGCGCGGAAGGTATGCCCAGAAACGGAGCCTCCGATAAATCTGCAGTCGCTTGATTTTTTACCTCGAGGTTTACTGGATGTTTACAAGCCGTAACGTGTGTGGGGAGAGAGGAGGTTAGAGGCAATTCTTGTAGAATTTATTCATCTCAATGTCAACACAACACTGTACAGTCCTGTTTGTTTCGTCAGTTTTTATATTACCATTATTGGAGTGATGAGATCCTGGCCGAATTCAATGAGTTGTACAGGTCTCTGCCTTGTTTGTAGGGCGTGAAAAGCAAGCAGTATTCCAACAAACACCTGAGAAACTCTGCGTATTTGAAGCTTATTGAAAAAATGCAAGAAGTGGTTGGTACTGCAACAAAGGATACCGTAGTAAAGATCAACAATATGCGCAGTTCTTACAGAAAAGAGTTGAAGAAAGTGGCACATTGTACAAGAAGAGGCTTGAGCGGAGAAGTGCAGGATCCATCTCTATGCTATTTACACATGTTGGATTTTCTGTACGACCAGGTAGTTATACCAGTCCGTCGGCTGTAACCGAATTTCATTCAGAAAATTTATGCGAGAATGTTTTGGTCTATCTAACCAACTTCTGACCCACTTAGAATGATTAACTTTCTTTAGTTTTTTGGTCATTAAAGTAACAGCAAGACCGATTTATATAGCATCGTCTTCACTGGACATGTTGCAGCATAAACTCAAGAATGAAAGACTGAGCACAAAACTTCGATAAAGTCTGTACGTGTGTGGACTCTCAGGTGTTTGAGGCTTACCTTTCGACTTCAATCTTGGTAGGCAGGCCTTCCGGTAAGTCGTAGCGTGTGTGGCCACCCTTACATACCGGGTCTACAATTTAAGAGGCTGCGGTCGTGCTTGCATTGCGTGGTCGGCCGGCCGGCGCTCTGTTGATGTCGGCGGGAGTCGTGCGTGTTCTTCCGGTGGGTAACCGGCGAATCAGTTTGAGTGCCGCTGGTAACAGGGAGCTGCGAGTGTTTCTCGTCACTGATACATGTTATTGCATTAATTGTTCTTACCTTATATCACAAAAGATGTTCAAAGTGACTTACTTGTGCTTACAGGCGACTTCACATCTCGTTAACATGTTTCGGAATACTCGACGAAGCTCTTCTTGGGAAATTTCCGAAATCAGTTGTCGAATATTTTCTTTAAGTTCTTCTGCAGTGTGCGGATTGTTTACATAAACTTT
>NW_019060000.1:490854-511482 GCF_000696155.1 Zootermopsis nevadensis | reverse complement strand
GCCGATATGTACATCTAATAACATTTAAGAAAAACAACACCTTCGCCCAAAAATGGAAAAACAAACGTAATGAAACATCACCAAAAAACTACAGAAATCATAATTGAGTTTTAAGTTCTTAGATATATTTTACACCTGATGATGGTTTTATAAAAACCGAAACATGTTGTGTAAATGTTCCGAAATGTAAATCGATCAATCGATATGGAACATGAATATTTTATTATCTTAATTATAAGAAAATTTTAAATAAAAATTATATTGTGATCAGACGGATTAAAACAAATAATTGGTACATAAACTTTGTTCTTTAGCATGCCCCGCAGGTAAAAGTCGCACGGGTGTAAGTCTGGGGAACGCGGAGGCCATTGATCGATAACTTGTTCACCAAACACTTCTCTTAATGCTGACATCGACCGATTAGCTGTGTGAGCTGTAGCATTGTCTTGCATGAAGAAACCGTAAGTCTTTTTTTCATCGGTCATTTCTTGGAAAAAGGGTCTAACTATTAAATTTACATATCGTTCACAATTTACCCGCACACTGCAGAAGCACTTAAAGAAAATATTCGACAATTGATTCCGGCAATTTCCCAAGAAGAACTTCGTCGAGTATTTCGAAACATGTTAACGAGACGTGAAGTTGCCTGCAAGCACAAGGAAGTCACTTTCAACATCCTTTGTGATTTAATGTAAGATGTAGCATGTATCAGTGACGAGAAATATTCGTAGTTCGCTGTTACTAGTGGCACTGAAACATTCGCCGGTCACCCACCGGAAGAACGGGCACGACTCTCGCCCGCATCAACGGGGAGCCGGCCGACCACGCAATGCAAGCACGACCGCAGCCTCTTAAGTTGTAGACCCGGTAGTTTCAGTAATCACTGAAGCTTGGTTAAGAAGTGAAACTTTAAATGAAATAGCTCTCTTTGGAGAGGTTACTCTGTTTTATTCGAGATATTTTGAGTGAAACACTAACGGAGGCGCGTAGATCCAGGATGCACCGTAGCACGGAGTGTCATCACCACTTGCCTCAAGCCCATATGTGTTGGTGTGCTCAGGCGATTAAGCGTTCTGGTGCTCCTGCTGTTGGATTTGTTCATGCTGCTGAACAGGGACAAAGGAAACAGGCACAGGGCACCTGTTGACAAACCAGGGTTGGTTTAACACGTTAACAGTGTTTTCACTAGAAAGTATTTAAAACAGACATGGCTACGCGCCTAGCAGTTGGCAGCGTTGTCAAAGTGTCCTGGGCAGACCGCAGTAGAAACGAGACAAAGTCTTCCCATTATATGTGTCAGTGTGGCATTTAGTTCATTGGAAGCATCTCTGGCGGAAGTAACCAGCGATTTGCTTGATTGACATAAAAATGTGATGCGTCTCATAATTTTCCATATGTGCGGAGCAGGAGATTTTACACGGGACCGAAACTAGTTTTAAAAATGAATGAAGGAGCAGGAATTGAAGAATCAAAGAACTCATGCAAATGTTGAAGAGTGTGGGTTTGAATGGGGGAATTTTGAAAATGGGAGAAAACGTCCGTTGGAACTGAGTTTAATTTAATTTGATTTGCAAGAGGATTGTTTTTCTGACGAAGCTTGGGTAAGCCACAGTCACACTAAAACAAGAAGCTGGCTGATGAGCCATGGGGCAGAAATGCTCTCGCTGTATTTGTGTCCATGTTGGTTCAGCTGCCACGGGATTCATTGCACAGAGGAAGTTAATTTTTCGCTCAGAATCGTAGACCTCAACGCATTATCGCGGCGAGATTAATTCAAGCTTTTTGAAAACATGGTGTACCAAATACCCTCTACGATAATTTGCTCTGGAGTCTGTTATAATAATCGATGACATCCGTGTTTACTCATTTTCTATGAAGACGTAACCACGTGCAACCACAAGAGAAGCAGACATTATGACATGCCTATCCAGTAAATACATTTTCTCACTGCCTTTCAGGCAAGGTAATTAGTGGAGCCGGGAAAGAAGGACAAGCCTCGTAAATTATTTGAAATGCTCTCTACTGTCATGCAGCTTGGGCACAATGGTGAGAATGCCGCCATTGGCATGGGCGAACTCATGTGCAGCATTTTCAGAATTGCTGATGAGTATTTACTCGGGACTTGATAAGATAAAGGCTTTGGCATGGAGTGATTGTGTGCTGCACGCAGAAAATGTTAGGCGAGGAGGATCTTAGAAGATAAGACTAAGATACGCTGCTGGAAGCCAATCATTGCAAGCCTCAGGGATTCAGATACAGAAGAATTCGAATCCAGCCATGAATGTGGTATTTTTATTGTATTTATACTGAGAATGCAGATTAATAGTGGATATATACCGGGTTTCCATTTTATGAGGCTGCGGTCATGCTTGCATTGCGTGTTCGGCTAGCGATCTGTCGACGTCAGCAGGACTAGAGCGTGTTCTTCCCATGATTCACCGGCGAATCAGTTTCATTGCGTCTCGTTGCGGATTGACGTTGATAATATGGTGTATAGTATTAAGCACTGTGTGTTCTTAGTCGAAACATATGCCAAATATTCATCCTACGGAAGATACCGCCGTAAATATCGCAGACATTTTCCTGGTGTAAGTGTTCCTAGCAGGCCCATGATAGAGAGCTTAGTAAAAAAAATTGTAGTACGGGATTAGTTTTGGATAAAAAGAAGAACAGGAAACGACAATTCATTTCGGCAATATCCCAAGAAGAGCTTCGTCGAGATGTGAAGCTTGCCTGCAAGCACAAGGAAGTCACTTTGAACATCTTTTGTGATTTAAGGTAAGAAAATTAATGCAATAACATATATCAGTGACGATAAATATTCGTAGTTCACTGTTACTAGCGGTCACCCACCGGAAGAACGGGCACGACTCTCGCCCGCATCAACGGGGCGCCGGCCGATCACGCAATGCAAGAACGACCGCAGCCTCATAAAATGGAAACCCGGTATATACAGGTGAGTCAAAAGTATGTTTACAAACTTTGTATGCGTGTTCCTGGATCAAAAATCAGAAAAAATGTTCCTATGAACATGTGGTCGCAAATGCACCTTTTTCAAAATAAATAGCCAAAAATAATTTTCAATGTATGCCATTATTGCCAAGTATAAGGACAGGGATGTTTATTTGTAAAAGACGCTCGAAGCTTGGTCCTCCATTCTCCACACATGACCGAGCACGACTTAAACACTGACGGATTCGTTCGTACACACCAAGGGTTCCTCGAATCATCTGGCATGCGTTCCGCACACGTTCCCATAGGTCGTCTTCGTTGTTTATGGGTGTTGCATAAACGACGGACTTCAAGTGACCCCACAGATAAAAGTCCAATGGAGTCAGGTCCGATGACCTCGGTGGCCATGTTACTGGGCCACCACGTCCAATCCACCGCAGAAGGTACTGTTCATTGAGTTGATCTCTGACGCGACAGAAGTGTGCTGGGGCTCCGTCGTGCATAAACCGCATTGGTCTTCTTATATTTAATGGTACATCTTCAAGGAGATGTGGCAAGTGTCTTCTTAAGAATCACTGATATGAAGGTCCTCTTAGCATGTCGCCAACAATTCCTGACCAAACGTTAATTGAAAATCTTTGCTGGAAGCTGGATTCACTTTGACATAAATTCATTGATTGAATTTTTTTTGTCCATTATTTCGGAAATGAAACATTTGCGCCCTCATGTTCATAGGGACATTTTTTTCTTATTTTTGATCCTGGAACACGCACACAAAGTTTGTAGACATACTTTTGACTCCTGTATATATACAGAGTTATTCATAATTCCCTGACACATTACAAAAAATCGCTACTCATCAATGGTGCAATGGTTGGTAATGTAGTACATGACGATAGAAAGAGAAACTCTCCAAGTTTATTTTACATACCTCATAAATGCTGAATAACCATGCGCTGCTTCGTTTGCCACCCCGATCACCTGACCTGACGCCATGTGATTTCTTCTTATGGGGGTACATTAAGGACGAGGTCTTTGTAACGCCTCTGTCACGGTATCTGCCTGAACTGCGAAGACAAATCAATGCCATCTCAGAAATCGATTGTGACATGCTGCAGCGGATATGGGCATAAATGGATTATCGGCTTGACGTCTGCCGCGTCACAAAGGGCGGATACATAGAGCATTTATGAGGTTTGTAAAATAAACCCTGAGAATTTCTCTTTCTAACGGCATGTCCTATGTTACCATCCATTGCACCATTCAAGTCTAGCGATTTTTTGTAATGTGTCAGGGAATTATGAGTAACGCTGTATATCTGTAGCATCAGGCTTTAAACCTTCCTGCTTTTGTAGGTAGTTGTGTACATTTGTTTCGCAGATTCTACTGCGGTAGTCCTGCAATATTGCAGATGTTTTTCCCTTCCTGCTTTGAAGTGCTTCGCCACCCGCCTTCGTGCGTTTCACTAAGAAACTACACAGTGCGGCAACTGGAAAACGGGACTGATGCTGGGAAAAAATAATGGTTCCATGTATGAGCAATCTGAGCATTGTATATTCAAAGTAGCTTTCTCCTGCATCTACACACTGAAGGTCATCATACATTGCCGCCATTTGAGAACGTAGTGTGAGCTGAAGTAGACGTCTCTCTTGTGTGTGTGTTGTGAAGCAAGAATGGAACAAAGAGCGAACATCAAATTTTGTGTTCGGCTGGGCAAAAGTGCCACAGAAACGTTTCGAATGATGAAGCAAGTGTACGGAGATAATTGTCTGTCTCGTACACGTGTTTTTGAGTGGCATAACTGTTTCTGCCATGGAAGAGAATCATTGGAAGACGAACATCCTGGCCCAGCAAAAACGATTAGAACGCCAGAGTTGATTGAAAAGGTGCGGGAAATAATCACCAACGACCGATGTGCAACGCTTCGAATGATTTCAGAAGATCTGTGCGTTAATAAGGAAACCATTCGACAAATAATAACTCAGGATTTAAAAAAAAAGTAAGGTCTGTGCACGGGTTGTTCCACATTCATTAAGAGACGATCAACCACAGCTCGTGAATTGAACACTGCAGGGAACTCATTGATGCCACAGAAAACGAACCCAACTTCTTGAATTCGATCGTTACGGGTGACGAGACGTGGTGTTTCCAGTACAACCCCGAAACAAAGCTACAAATTGCGGAGTGGAAGTCGGCAAACTCTCCCCAAGTCAAGAAAGTTCGCCAAGAAAGATCAAAAATCAAAACAATGATAATCATTTTCTACGACAGCGAGGGAATTGTGCACAGAGTTCATACCCAGTGGCGAGACAGTTACTGCTGCCTACTATCTGCACATTTTGAAACGTTTGCTTCAGAGAATCTGTCGTGTTCGGCGTCAGTATCGAGAAGATGGCAGTTAGTTCCTGTTGCATGACAACGCGCCAAGCCTTAAGGCTCTCATTGTAAGGGAGATTTTGGTCACCAAAAAAGTCTTGTGTATTGTCGCATCAACCATATTCACCAGACTTAGCACCGTGTGACTTCTTTTCTGTTTCCAAAACTCAAAGCACCGCCGAAAGGCTGTTATTTTGATGACGTGGACACAATTCAAAGGACTGTAACGAGAGTACTGAACAGAATTCCAGACACGGCCATCCGCCATTCCTCCCAGTTGCTCATGGTCGTTGTGTGCAGTGTGTAGATGCAGGAGGAAGCTACTTTGAATAAACAATGCTCAGATTGCTCATACATGGAACCATTATTTTTTCCCAGCATCAGTCCCGTTTTCCAGTTGCCGCACTGTGTATAACACTTAAGAAAGCGATTCGTTGTTGGGAAGTTACCACGAGGATTTCGCGCTGTGCCCGGCATTGAACAAGGCACACAGTCAATTTGTTTTGTGTAATTAGAGCAATGGCTGCATTCGGATTTTTGTAATTCATTTGTTGCCGCCATCTGCTCTCTCAGAACTTTGTTTTGCAGTTATCGTACGCAGATACTAGAGTAAAACTTCATGTTGCAGACACGATCGAAAAACTATTTATGTGCTGGGCTTTGCTTCTGTCTTCAGAATCATCTTAAGATGAATTAATTGTTTGGAGTGGGGGAATTCTATCAGGACATTTAAGTTCCTCCTATACGATAACCCCTTCTTTGTTATAGTGATGTTGTTCACGGTGTGAAAAATCTTGACTTATTAATCCCAAACGAAACATAAGTGCAACCTACGTGAAATTCCGAGTTAATCTGCGCACAATTTTGATCAGGTTTTAAATTAAGAACTTAACATTGCCTTGCAAAACAGCACACACGAGTCTGGCGAATGATATTGTAGGCGCACATTATCCTTGCTTCGAACTTGGCCTGTGTATAATGATCCTCAAACATAATTTCCCTAGTCTTATGAACATGACACCATGTTCAGGGAAATAATAGCTGTACATTTTGAGAACCATACGAAACCCATGAATGCGCTGGACAAAACAGTGACAGTGTTCAAGCAGGTGGTTCTTGTGGTGCCTTAGATGTTTAAACAGCAGTTTGAAGATAATGAGTAGGCTGAAATTTGAAGTATCGAAACACTGCAATCTGTATGAAAGATGTTAATTGTTAATCACTTGTAACGGACCTTTTAGTGCAATGATTCTACGCGGACAGCAATTGACCGTCTATTAGAATGTTGTGACGTACGTCCCTTCGTTACCGGAGAGGAAAGGGACTGTAATGTGGAATCTGCACCGAAGAATTGAGTCTTATTTCGTCAAACCGTAAAGGTACAAGTCTAACACTTTTTCTCCAAAGATAGAGCCGTGGCTGATTATAAGTTTCATAAACACTGCGACTGCGCAACATAAAAGTTAATGTGCTAAACGTAATTAATGTTTTCGTGTTTATTAACGTATCCATCAATAGTTGTTGAGCTGAAAGACGTTTAGTGCAGTTTTTATTTTGTTGGCATATTCTTCTGTTTTATGGCTGTTCGTATTTACCTATGCACCATTGTAGCGTGTAACAACAATGACATGGCTGATGTGTTCGACATGACGAACAAGGTTCTTGAAGACCAATGAAAACATGATTTTTCCTTCCTCGGGAAGTTTTTGCACCGTGATGTAAGTTAACCTGTGCCGTCACCGCAGCTGCGTCTTCAGATTTCTCGTGCGATTTTGCAGTGAAGCCAAAAAGTTTGAGAACTGTCTTAAAAACATGCGCACATCAGATTATGTTGATCAATGCAATGAAGAGACATTAACGGACTACTAAAGGCGATATTTCATCTCGGAATATGAAACCACTCCGTGTTCATTCAGTGTAGATACCTGAAAACATCTCCGTGAGAACTCGTGGAAATCCGTGCCGAGTAAGCAGTTACGGTTCGTCCCTCCTCGTCCTCAGAGAAATAGGGACCAATAATGCCACCAGAAGAAATTGTAACACCACACGGTCACTTTCGCACTATGAGGGCGTTCGTGAAGTTCACGCGGGTAGTTTGCAGCCCAGAACCGACAATTTTGTTTATTTACGTAACCTGACATGTAGAAGTGGGCCTCATCAAATATCACTAATGAGTTAACAATGTTTCGATTGTTGTTCAAGAATTGATTGCAAAACTGGTCGGTTCACCTTCTCCTGCTCACTAAGTTCCTGGGCAGCTTAGATTTTGTAGGGATGGTAATGCAAATCTTTGTGCAGAATTCGCCGAATGCTATTGTCCTTTGAAACACGCGCGATAGTTTGCCGTTGCAACATGGCTCCTCTTACTCGTTCCGCATCGTCGAATATACGCACCGAACGTGGACGTCCTTCACTGATCCTTCTCGACTACATTTCGATACCCACAATAGCAGAGTATTGCGGCTGGGTGAATCGCATCTTTGAAACTGGTCGGAAACCACGCTATGTAGCTGTAATTGACTCTGTTCTGATAAACATTTCCACAGTCGTAATATGGTGTTGCACTGACCAGCGCCCAATCTAAACCAAACTCCGAATAGTAGAGGCCGAGCGAGAAGTCCTGGCACTTGCGCATAGGATTGATTTTGGTCGTATGAGATGGACACGTCCGAAGCACGCGCTAGAGTGGTGTAGCTTCCGTTATTTGTAGCTCTAGTACGTGGCCACACTGGCTCCACTCCACTCAGGCCACCGCAGCTGAGGCTGTGCGACCCCACACTACTACTGAGCTCCTCTCTCCCGGCTTACACATCGCGCATTTAGGTGTCACGACTACTCGCGCGAGCTCTACTCTACATTACGAATGTTAGTATGGAAGTGCCGCGTAGCGGGAAAGATGGTAATTACATTTCAAAAACCATCTGGTATTTCGGGCGCGCGCTGCATTATTAAATGTTATAGTGCATGAAGTTTGAAGCTATTTAGAAATTACTACCCCTCTCAGTTTCGAGTTGCTGATACTGAAAATATGCTTCTGCTTTATTTAGTATATTTTGTTGTTTTTTTCGGTGGCAGAATCGTATCATGTGCCTTTGCGGTTTTCGTTGGGTCACCTGATTTAAATAATAGCAGTCCCAGTATTAGGTGATTGACAGAGCTGTAGATGAATGATCAGGTTTTTGAGCAGCATTGTAAAGCATGCATGACTAATGTTAACTACCACGGTCATCTTAGAATGATTAAAGGAGTAGAGATTGCAGGTTATGGTTCAGGTTAAGATATTTTATATATTATCATGAAAGAGCGTTAGAATTTTAGTTTCTTGGAGATAAAATTTTCATACGTTATGTGGAGTGAAGTTTCAAAGTGTGCCTTGTATGAAAGTGGTCAAGCATTGAAATTGGGTTTGTGCTTTGCTGCTACTTCACATCAAATAAGCAAGTGATAGGTTAGATGAGTCGAGGTTGGGTCAGGTTTGGTTTGTTTGGGTTGGATTGGATCAGGTCTGACCTGGCTTTGGTAGGCTAGGTTATTACATCACGAGCTCACCATCCACATTCTTTTCAGAACAGTTTCATATCATTACATAAAGTTTGGTGATTGACAAATTTGATCGAGGACTTTATACGTGTATATACTGTATGCATTTGTTTAAACTATGTTTGTATTTCATACAGATCACTCTGCAGCAATATGGTAGCAAAAGAATCATTTTACATTACAATAGTTATTTCATTACAATTCTATACAATGACTGATGTAATATTTAACCATCTGCAAAATATGGATGTTTGTTTTCTTAACAAGCTATGTTCCTGCTTATTGGGAAGACCTATAAACATGTTTCTCTAGTCTCTTCTGGTCTTGATATCTGTGACTAGATAGCTATTTTGTTGGTTGTGCCCTTGTTTAATATATTGTTAATCACTACTTTGTATAAATTGCAACCTTCATGTCTGAAAACAATACAGCGTGTTTCAAAAGTCGCTTTACAATTTGAGGGCGAGATATTGGTGAACTGATAGGAGAAACATATAATTTCAGAACATAGAAATGTAGTCAAACACTTCAAGTTTTATGTCCATCGGATTTTATGGTTCAATGTACGTCCCATCTGTAGTCAATATCTTGCCACACGCGGTGTAGCATCTCCGGTGTCACTTCAGCAACTGCGGCGGTAATTCGAGTTCGGAGTTCGGCCACATTTGCAGGTCTTTTCGATCTTTAACAAATCCCCACAAGAAAAATTCTAAAGTCGTTAGATCCGGGGAACGAGGTGGCCATGCTATTAGTGCGGCCCGACGAATCCACCGACCTGGGAAACGGTTGTTGAGGTACTCGCGCACTTCTCCGAGGTAATGAGGGGGTGCACCTTCTTGCTGGAAGTGAATGCGTCCTTCCTGGTCATCTTCGTCAAGTTGAATGAGGAACTGTTGGAACATGTCCAGATACACAATGCCGGTAATGGTCTTCTCCATGAAAAAGAAGGGGCCGCACACTTTATCTTTGCTGAGGGCGCAAAACACATTAACTTTTGGACTGTCACGAACATGTTCCAGGAAGGCACGTGGATTTTCACTACCTCAAATCCTGCAGTTGTGGGTGTTGACCTTACCACCTGTGAAAGTAGCCATCTTGATCACACTGGTCGGGAGCGCTTGTGGTGGCGGTTTTCGGTACTACAGTGTATGTGCATGAAACTTGATGTGCTTGGTTAAATTTGTGCATGTGCTCACGTCCTTTAAATAAATTTATATTATCCTGCGAAGTTGTAAAGCTACTTTTGAAACACCGTGTGTTGTGCTTGCATTTCATAACCCATCCCAGTAACATACTTTTGTAGAGGAAAGCCAAAGCTTAATGGAGGGATAGGTTGATATGTCTCATGACTGTCCAAATGTTTGTGATAGTGATTCATTACATTACATTTGTGTTGGATATTATGCATTGGCTACTATTTTTAACATATAACTACTTGGCTGTTGGTCTTACTTGTGTTTTCAAAATGTCTTGAGATAGTTTTAATGTTTTTTCTGTGGAAATTATTGATAACAGGGCAAACTCAGAACCATTTGAATAATAAACCATATAGTATGCAGATTTTTATACTACTGGGGTGAAAAAATGTTTTTTTTTCATCTCTAATGTTTTTTACCTGAGAATCCAAACATAGCCACTGTCACTAATATTTATCTTTTGTAAAATTGTGTTGTGGTTGATAATGATGGTATTGATGGATGTTATGTTGTCAGGTGCAGAAGCAACTTACGCAATTGAGTGTAAGTAGAAATTCTATGAGAAGGGCATTTCAACAATTAACACAGCACACTGAAGTTCACCTGCATAAGTTCACATCAGAGGAAAGACGGATGTACACTCAATGGTATATTTTGTACATGAGTATATATTTTTTTCTTTTGTTTATCGACACGTTTGTGGGAGAAGGGCAGTTTTCTTCCTTCTGTGCCATTCACATTAAGAAATTAATTTTTGGGCAATTTCACAGAGATTTATCCTTTATGGATTACATGGTCAGTATAACCACTGTTCTGTCATGCAACTTCTGAAACACGGATGGCTACGTTTGTGATCACTTGACAGCAAACATCCTCCATAATTTCACCACAAATTTGAACAATCAAAGCCATGAGTTGCATTATTGAGGCTGGTTTTCTTGGAAGTAGTATTTCTCTGTGGTAAGTGTGAAGGAAGAAGTCAGGAATTTATGTCTCGGATGTTGGGTGGCCACTTCTGTCCACATCCGTGGTGAGCAGGATATCAGTTTCAGGATCGTGACAATCTTCCGGATTTTAGACCTTTGTATATGAAGTCTGAAATAATATTGTGGCTTACAGAAGTTGGTATGGTAAATTATTTTATGGATTTCCATTGCTTCTTTCACAGTACAGTCTGTTGGCATGGTGTGCTGTCATAGGTGCTTTATTTTATTATATCAACATTTGTGCAGGAAAGACAACAGCAATGACGGAGGGTATAAGAATTGCCCAGAATTGTGTTGTAGACCAAAAGACAGTTGGCCACATTATGAAGAAACTTTATTCTCTCATGAGTCAGCCAGTTCTCATAATTCATGCATCTTCTCCCAAGGATATTCTGAACGCGTGTCTCGAGAAAGGTAAGCAAGTGTGTTTCTTACAGTGTAATAGCATTAGGAACTGGAACTGACATTGAAATATTATTATTTGGATGTATTTTGTGTTGGCGCTACTCAAGATGTCCAGAATTATGAGTGTGAGTAATAAAAGCTCTAATAGTGTTGTTTATGTGTTTATATAATTGCTAATGTATTGAAACATCTACAAAGGATATTAATTTCTACTTTCTTAGTATCGGCCGTCTCAGTGGCCGCGCGGTCTGAGGCGTTGACCTTGTGCCGCTTGGTCGCTGGGATCATGGGTTCAAATCCCACTCAAGGCATGGATGTTTGTCCGCATTTTTCTGTGTTGTGCTGTCCTGTGTACAGGTAGAGGCCTTGCGATGAATTGCCCTGATGAGGGAGGCCGTATGACCTCTGAAACGTTGGTGAACATCAACCAGACTACACAGCGCAACAACCCAGAAGACAGAAATCTTCAAGTCTTAAAATATTTTCATTTTTTCTCACTGCAAGAAAGCTTTTAATCTCGCAACTGTGATGATGGTTGTTATTATGTTTTTATTATGCCCTCTTTCACTTCTGACCAGTCGATAATATGGTATGACGATTTTATGAAATATGCTGAACTCTTGTTATCCATTGACTCTGAATATGCAATTTTTCATATCTGTTAGTTCAATTTATTAGTTGACTTTCCTTTTGTTTCAGGAATGGAGATGTACATTGTGAAAGACGGAATTATTATAACCAAGGCCCTCAATATTCTACCAGCCATCATTACAGAAGTGCATCTGGGGAACGTAATATAGAGAGGTGTATGAGAAAGAAATTGTATTCTAAGAAGAGAAAGGCATATTATAATGATGACAGTGATGGAAGGAGACAGAAAGTATTTGAAGAAAGAAAAACTATTAAATCATCTGTGTCTACACCAATCAGCAACTTTATTTGTGAAAATACGAAGGAAAGGGAAAAAGTAGCGAGGGAAACTGATGAAGAAAGATTATGTGGTTCAGAGGATTACGATTCTCTTTCGTGTTTAGCAATTGAAATTAATGATACAGTTGTGACCAGTAAAACATCAAATTTAGGCAAACAGGCACACAAGGCCCCACCAGAAAAAGTGGTGCTATTTGGAACTGGGAAAAATTCTAAGGTTGAAACAGACAGTAATACTAAAAATAAAGAATCTAGGATATTAGTTATTGTGAATGGGAAGGTTAGTGACAATACAAGTGGGCGAGTACAGGAGGAAAAAGTGACTGCAAGCATAGCACAATCTACCTCAGTGGAGGGGAGAAAACTACCATCAAGCAAGAGGTCTTTTGGCACAGAACAGGATGAACATTACCCTTCACACAAAGACTTGAAGTCTGATGTGGAAGTGAATCCACAAAAGAATACAGTAGAGGTAAAGGCACATTACCACGTATTTTCAGAAGCAGCACTTCCTACAGGTTTAACGCCTCTCGTCAGTGAAGAAAGTGTTCCCCTGGCAGGAGGAGCTGAAGAAACCAGTGATGCTTTAAACAAGTCTGATGGTGATGTAGAAAGGGTGCACAATTCTTTGAACTTGGATAAGGCTGTTCCTGAAGAAAGATCTCAAGGCAGTAATGTTAGAGCTAATCAGTGGTCTACAAAGAGAAACTGTGCTGACATTGGACAAGAGACTAAAGCCATTTCATTGGGAAAACTGTCACATTGTATTAGTAGCGAGAATACTGAGCAGAGTACACACACAGTTAAAACGTTGCAGACAATATTGTCAAAAGAAGTTGATAATTACAGTTTTGAGAAATATGAGAAAGTTAAGCACTCTTCTGTTTTGCATTGGAAGTCTGGTTGTCTTAAGGAAAATACGTCAGTACAAAAGGATACTGATCATGGAAGTGAAGCTGGTGACGGCAAGGCTAAGGTGGCCGAAGTTGTCGAAACCGTTGCAGATCGACCTTTGGGAGAATTTAAGCCTACAGAAAACTCTCAAATTCCAGGTAAGTTTGCAGGTTCCCACATTCAGTACAGTACCTAGGACAAATCTCTTGTGTTCCTTGTCCATTAGGAGCAACAGAAAAGGGGATTACAGGTGTTTAGATTGGGTAGCAGATAAGGAAATTTTTACTGTCCATATTATAAACATTATTTCCCAGTGGCTGTACTTTGTAGCTTGCTGTCTCAGTTTCTATATTGGTAATGTCTTTGGATGTCTTCCTTCTACCTGCAAGCCAGGTGAAATGTGCAGTTTGGTTCTGTCTGCTGTGCTTCAGAGCTTCTTATATTTCAGGTAGAGAAATTTCATTAATAGGTAATTCATGAAGTAGTACTGTTGCTTGATTTTGGTGTATAAGTAAGACATCAGAAATACTTTCGAAACCAATTTATTCTTCGTTGCATCACCACTCTGAGGCACTTCTTGCAGTACTTTAAAAATCATATGTGCAGAAGCATAATACAGTGATTTTTCCACGACAAGCCACTTATGTAACTCCTAGTGTAAATTGTGCAACTGCAGTTTTTCATCACATAATAATGGTAAAAATGTACATGAGTGAAATACAGGGAAGTGCTGATTAAGCATAAACTTAATTCTTGGATTTGTAAGGCTGGGTAAGTGAAGGGTTGATTGTGTATAATGTCATTGAAACAAAGTTTTTGTTTCACAGAACTGTTACATTGTTTCAGGTGATCATAGGAAGGCAACAATGCATGGGCATTCAGAACACGCATTTCTCGAGAGTTCTTCTCGACTGAAAACGAAAAGTCAAGAGCATCATATGTCCATAGTAACTGCTGAAGAGATATTCCATCAGAGTAATAAGGAGAAATTAATGGCATCTGAAGTTAAGGAAATATTTTGTATTGATGGTATGAAGTATAAGGCATCTAATGGTGGCCCCATTAGTAATAATAAAGGTCAGGATGTTACAAGTGAAAGTGCCATTGAGAAAACCTTAAAGGGGTTGTCAAAATATCTTCCTTCAAAGGAAAAGTGTGGGATGAACCAAATTGTTCCTTACAACAGTTTTGCTGGTGAAGCAAAGAAATACCAGAAGGATGTACCAAAATACCCTGGTGGTGTTAGAAGGACCTCTTCACAGTATTACACGACCATAGGTGAGTATTTTGGCAAGAATTTTATTAAAAGAGGAAGGGAAATTGAGCATAATGCAAAGGACTCTGCTAAAGATTTGACAAAAAAGGAATCTGTAAGTAATAATTTACTTCAGCTGGTTTGTGGAAATAATTTTCCAAACAACCTTGATAAATCAGATAAAGTAATCAAACCAAAAAATATGTCAACAAAAACTGTAATTTTACCAGCAGAATTGAAACAGAAGTTGGTTGATGTGTCAGAACATCAACATAGAAGTAAATCAATGAAAAGAGTTAAAAGAAGAAGGAGCAGTCCCTCTGACTTGCATTCCAAGACTCATAAAAAGAGACGCTACAGTTATGGAGGAGAAGAGGCTGCTGTTTTAGGAATGTCTGTAGAAAAAGGGTCAAAAATGAGAATTGTGTGGAAGGAGAAGACCAAGAAGAATGAAGATAAAATATTGGACATGCCAGAGCTCTTGGAAAAAGAACGAGCAGGTCATCATGGACAATCCATTGAGAATGCCACAAAAACAAAATCTGGAGGGAATGAAATGTTGACGACTACAGTGTATGAAAGGAGACTGTTGGGAAAGGAAAATGAAGTCTTTTCAGAAATTGAAACTGTTGCTGTACAATGCCTACCAGCAAAGAATGACACAAAAACTTTTGAAGAGAAATTTTTGAAGGAAAATGCAGTTTGTTGGAAGTTAGAACAACAGCCTGTTGTTGAAGTTGTATCAGTAAAGAAAATGAAGCCTGTGGGAAGTGAGATAGCAAAGATAAGAAAGGATAAGAAGACAATAGTAAGGAAAAAAAATCCACATCTGAAAGGTGAAGAACAAGCTGTTGCTAGACGCGAGTCCACGAAAACCTCAAAAATGAAACCCAGCAGAAGTGGATTGGGGAAGATTATGAAGAAAGCAGAAAGGCTGGTGAAGGAAAATCTGCATTCTTCGATAGTTGATGCTCAAGCTGATACTCATCTAGACCTCGTTAAGGAAATGTATAGTAGAATTGCTCCAACAAAAGCAAAATCTGGAGGAAATGACTTGAAGGCTATGAAGAGTTATGTGAAAGTATTAAGAAAGCAAAGACAGAATGAAGTAAATACTGTGGAGGATATAGCAAATAGAAATCCATCACATGGACCTAAATTAGATCCAAAATTCAGTAAAAAGAAGAAGAAAGAAATTATGTTGGAACTGTTTGGAGAGGATCCTGATGAACCTTCAAGAGAAAACTTTAATTATCCTAATGGAGGGAGTTTTAAGGTTTTGCAGAAAAATAACACATGTGCTGTCTTAGCAACAGTGTCTGATGCCATGGACGTAAATGCTGTGTTTGCTTCTCCTTTTGAACTGAATCACAAAGAAAAGGGTAACAGTAACAAAGATTATCGGTTCAGTGCCTTTTGTAAAAGTGAATCAAGAATGAAAACATTCAATAAAGGAACAGAAGGACAGAGTGACCACCAGAAAAGTGAAGAATTTGGAGGTAGTCAGTTGAATTCCTTACACCATGAAAGTAAGGTGAAGAAAACAGACTCCCAGAAATTAACGCAGCCAATTGTTTCTTTAGAACAGAGTAACCACCACCAAGGTAATGTAGGCAGCTCCATTAAAGACAGAGAAAGTGCTCCTACAATACAACACAATAATGAAGATAATTCAAGTTTGACATTCCCCAGAAATGACTTACACATAGCAGCTAGCAAAACGGTAGTAGTATGTGCTGATACTTTGGCAGAGAATGATCATCACAAAGATATTGAACCTGGAGGATGTGAAACTGAGCTACCAGTAACCTGTTCAGCGAGAGACAGAGCTGTTGTGGTCACAGGTTCACAGAATAATAGACTGAAGCCAGCTGAATTACATCTTGATTTTGAAACCCAAGAAAGTAACGTACATCTTACAGGCTCCATAACTGAGGGGGAAAACTCAGTATTTCACTTAATAATAAACATGGGAAATATAGATACTTTGTTTCCAAGTCCCCAAAAAGTTCAGTCTGGTGCTACAATGAAACAAATTTCAGTAAATCATAATGTTGTAGAGGATACTAATAATGCACCAGATGGACATGCAAGCGTTAAAGGATTTGCATCTGCTGAAAGGTGTACAGAAGATCCCAACAAGTCATTGGACACTGGAGAGAATGTAGAAGAAAATTTAACAGTATCAGACAATGCAGAAGTATCGACATTGTTCAGGGAAGCAGCCGAAAGTGCTATGAAGCATGTTCAGCCTGTTTCTGATGAAGTAAATGACGAGGAAAGTCAGTCGTGTAATGAACACCTTACAGTTGAAAGTCTGTCAAGGAGTGAACCACCTCAGGATTTGGTATTATGTGGCAAAGAAAGTGTTCAAGATTCTGTCTCTCACTCACAGAATGCCGATTTACCAGAAACTCTGACAAAACAAACTGATGTTGAAATAGCTCCAATTCATGCAGAAACTGCTTCATCACAGACATTATGTAATGAAAGAGCTGAAGAAGCTGAGGTAAAAGAAGGAAAAGAAACTGACAGAGTAATAGCACATGACAAAGATATTCAAAAGGAATGTGATGAAGTTGGGAAAGAGAAGTGTGTGTCAGAATCAGACTGCGAATTGAATGTAGATTGTGATAAAGAAGGTGGTAACTTCCCACAATCAAATGCACATTTTAACCAGAGCAAGTCGTCTGCTTCTACATTACAGACAGATATTTCAAACAGTGACTGTAGACCTTCAGTCACATCTGAAGAGCCACCAGAACAGTTAGGCCACAGTCTGACTGCTAATCCATCTCAGTCCAAAGCTGGCCTGTCAAATAGCACAAGCACAAATGACATCCCACATGTAGCTGATGCAGCTGTTTCTCAGATTTTGCCACGGATTAGAGTTCGAGATCCAGAAAGTTTGGGCATCACTTTGCCCGGGAGTTCATTTTTTGAAGTAATGGATAAAAAATTGTCTGATTTGACACAATTTACATACATATTAATGCAAGATATGATTCGTATTAATGAACGTCATAAAGCCCTGTCTCCCTTGAGAGGTTCTCTGAGGGATGCTGAAACAGCTTTGGTAAAGGCAGAATGGATGAGCCCTCACATGACTTATAAGGCCATTTCCTTTCTTGATTTATATAAGTGTGTTGAAAGAAGTTTTCCAAAACAAATTGAAGAATTTCTGATTAGACGTCTCAATGAATTGAATCCCATTCGAATGTATACTTTAGAGGAATTAGAAAGATGTCTACATTGTTGTAAGTATATTCGCAACCAGAATTCATCAGTTCCATATCCACAGCAGCATCAGCAACAGCCTGTTGAAGTTCCGACTACAAGTAATGTTAACTGGAATACAAATAATCAGATTTTATCTCTGTCACAAGCAGGACACATTTCAAACAGTGGAGCAAATATAAATTCGAAACAGCAAACTTCTAAATCTGTTCAGAATATTGCATCTGGTACTGGAGTTCAGTTCACAGCTGGTAGAATGGAGATGGGGACTCACACTTCAGGTTCTCTTACTAATGTTCCTCCACCTTCTTATGTGGATGCAATAAGAGAAGTAGGAACAAATTTCAGTGCAAGACATTCTCAGATTGGAAACAGTTATCAACAACAATTTACCATTTATAATCCTGCGCAGACTCGGAGATTTTCAAGTGAACAATGCCAGACTAATTCTAATTCTATTCCTCGTATGTCTGTCTCTGCAACTGATGGACCCATTGCACTTACACAAGGCCAAGTTTATAATGGCCCATCTGAAAACAGAACAGTTGCTAAAATAGTTCAGAGTACCCATGGGGCACATAATACTGCACAGTCTGCATTTCAAACACTTCCTGCTTATCATGGAAACAACAATGTAGCTATAGGATTCACGGGACATGCTTCTGTATCTGGATCAAGTTACTCACAACCAGATTCTTTCAGTCGTCCATATCCACCAATTCGACAAGGTGCACCATATCGTAACTCTTACAGTAGCATCTATTCACAGAGTCAAGCTATACAACCAGGTACATTCTTACAGCATTCAAGTATTGATCGTATCCAAAATGCAAGTTCATCAAGAGTTATATGTGAATCAAGTCAAGATACTCAGCAGGGCATGTTCCCCCATATTATGGGTAAAAATGCTGTTCTGAATAAATCAGCTCTGAAGACTCTCAGTCAGCCATACCATCAAAAACAGCCTATACAACAGGTTCCATTTTCTCAATCTGTGAGGAATGTTATCCCAAATATATCAACTACAAACTCTTCTTGTCAGCTACATCCATTAACACAGCAAGGTGAATTCCCTCATCGTGTGCGTTTACCAGATATATCAGCATCAGTCTCTTCCATTCAATCGTACCCTCAAAATGAAACCATGCAGCAGGGTATATATTCTCAGTCAGTGAATAAAACTCTCCCAAATATGCCTGCTCCAAACTCTTCCAGTCATTTATGTCCTAGTGCTATACAGCAAGGTACATTCTCGGATAATTTGAACAATGTTGCTATACCAAATAGAACTCATTTATCCAGTCATCATTATCTACCAAATCAAGCCATGCATCAGGGTATATTTTCTCATCACATGTATAATAATATTCCTTCACAGGGAAACATTTTATTGCATGGATTTTTAAGTGCTCCAGCTGCTGGTCCTGGTAATGTGCATCAGACAAGAAATTATTTGTATCCACCTCCGCCTCTTGGAGCTCCGTCATCAAGCCTTGCACAATTAACACAGATGACTTTACAAGTTCAGCAGTGTGTGCGTGCTCAGGAATGCAATGTCCCTGCTTGTCAAGAAAACGGAGGATCCTACACTAGAGGATCATTCCCTCAGCAGTCCCGAACACTTGCAGTGAGACCTATCTCAGAACTGCAATTACATGGAGCACCACTATATGTAATTCAAAGACAGAACAGTGGAAGAACAAATGCTAGTAATACAGAAAGTGACAGTATCTCTTATGGGAGACATTCTCAGAATGTACCAGCACAAAATGGTTTGTTCAGTAGAGGAAGAAACTGCAATGGATATTTTATAAATGGTACAAGAAACAGTCTTTCTGATAAGGGAAACAATCAAAATGAATCTTGTACAAATAGTACATCAAGTAACAATCTCTTTTATCAGAGGAACACACAGAGTGGACAGAGAAGGAGCAGTCTCTCTGATGGAGGAAACAATAATGGAGGATCTCTTGCAAATACTACACCAAATAATCTGAGTGGTACACTTGCAGGAAGTACAAGTAACTGTCTCTCTGGTAGGGGAAACAACCAGAATGGATTTCTTGCAAGTAATACAGCAAGTGACACACTGTCTGCTAAGGAGAACAGCCAGAGAGAATCTCTCACAAACACTACCTTAAGTAAGACTTTACCCGATAGAGGAAACTATAAGAGAGGATCTCTTGCAAATACTACACCAAATAACAATCTTCGTGATGAGGGAAACAGTCTGAGTGGTACACTGGCAGGAAGTACAAGTAACTGTCTCTCTGGTAGAGGAAACAACCAGAATGGATTTCTTGCAAGTAATACAGCAAGTGACACACTGTCTGCTAAGGAGAACAGCCAGAGAGAATCTCTCACGAACCCTACCATAAGTAAGAGTTTACCCGATATAGGAAACAGCCAGAGTGGACCACTACCTCTAACTGATATTCCTACTTCAGCACAATTTCAGACAAGATTGGATGGAGTTCACAAACAGTTGAGCAAATCTGAAGACTTGCCTATTTCTGAAGTTGTTCAACAAAATATGGATAATATAACTCTGAATAATTTTTCTGAAGCACCAAATTACACATGTATAGGAAGTCATGTTGTTAATAGGAGAAATGTCATAAATGGTGTATGTACTGTACCTGAGAAAACCCCTCTGGAAGATTCGCAATGTGAAATTAATTCAGACATCACCAAGTCTTCTGCATCTCTCCAGAATTCACAAACTTTGTTGCATGGTGATAAGCAATCCAGTCATTGTGGAAGCCAACAGAGACAGTTATCAAACAAAGTGACTATTGATCAGTCTGAAGTGTCAAACAGCACTGTCGTTGAAGTCCAGGCATCTGGGAGTAAGAAT
>NW_019060000.1:448438-484821 GCF_000696155.1 Zootermopsis nevadensis | reverse complement strand
ACACTGCACATGCCATCTGGCATCGCTGGAACGAAATATGAGTGCACCCTAATTAAAATCGTAAAATTTCTGACAATGGGCACCGCCATTCACTCCAACTATCACCCCTGCACCGCTGACCCTCATTCCAAAAGAATGTGCTGGTTGGGCGACATAACAGGTTACCGCTACTGTTTATTCCAAAAACATTGTGCGTCTTTCGGTATTAATTTATCTCAAAACCCAGCATTTTAATTTCTCAGAAACGATCATTGCGGGAAAATTGTGGGCCGGGACTAAGATTTTTGAACGATCGATGCGATAAAACGATAGTTCGAGGAACGATAGAAGCGGGAAAATGTAACATTATTTTATATGGGATGTATCCGGGACCGAACAAAACGGACGATGCATCCGGGAAAACGATAGTTCCGGGAACGATGGATAGAGGTTTCACTGTAATCACAAAATTTCTGTGTTAACAGTTATTCAGATATTTTCTGTTATCCCAAAATTCTCAGATTTTGTAACTTTGTTTAATTATGTGCCATTTTGCTATTGTTGCACGTGTTAATATTAGGACACCTGCTGTCACTGGTGACTGGGAGAATAATACAAATACTTTTATGTTACAGGTGACAATATAAAGTCCACTGTTGGTGTAAATGAGAAATTAAGAACAAAATGTAATGTTATAGAGTGGGTTATCCTGAGAAAGGTTAGAATAAGACTGAAATATACAGTCATAGTGACATGTTTGCCTTCCCATGAGAGTCCATCATGTATGTGTAATAAGAGTTTTTATGATAAGGCTGTGATTGTAACTATTAGGTCACTTAAAATATCTTTCTGAATGCTCATTTTAAAGCTTTCTGAAATCCAGTCAACAATTTGTGCATGACAAAGACAATTTCTGATACACAGAAGAGATTAGCCTATAGAATACTGTTTAATGATTAGGAATATTTTTAAGATTTCAGGGTTGTTGCAAATATGTTGCTTGTTTCATAATTTAGGTAATGTTTTTAATTTCATAATTTATAATAAGTACCTATATTTTTATTTTTAAAAGTGTGATATAGAAATGAAGTCCATTTTCATTAGTTTTGATTGCTTCAGTCAAAATTTATACTGTGCGTGGTAGGTAGGGACACAGATGCATACATCATATTCACAATAGATTTTCTAACCCTTTGCTGCAACATTTAAATTCATATATTTTGATAGCTAACCATTTGATTTAAATGGGCTTAGACCTTGTTTATAGAAGTTTCTATAAAGAGTTCATTTATGAAAACATTAATTTCTATTAACAGTTTCTTGCTCAAGGATACTGGGGAATTACCTGTTCAATGTGAAAAGTAAATGGATGAATTATTTAATAAAAGTAGTTAACCACCAATAACGTTTTATTTAGAATCTTACATTTGCATCTGCGAGCAACAGTTCATTATAGCCAGATGATCAGCATGTAAATACATTCACTATTAGAACAAGCCTTAGTTTTAAGAAGCAAAAGTTTCTTTTCATTGGAGGATCAAGAGCTGTTGCTAGTCTATGATTTACTACAATTCTTAATTTCTAACCTCAGAAACTTTGTTTCAGCATTGACATTTCTGTCTATAAATATTTATGGGGGTGGGGTGAATCATGATCCAGCCTTTTATAAGTTCAAATTTAAATTATGTTTACTGCAATAGTTCCTATTTTTGTGACACAAGACGTAGGGGATTAAATCTGCGTATCATGGGACTGCCTGCTGGTCATTAACAGTGGGGGTAAAGGCTATCTGTATATTAATTACATGGTCACCTGGATGAAACATAAGATGTGATTCATGGACAATAAGGTTAACCAATTAAGTATGACTATTGTTTAGTTAGAGATGGTTGAACCGATAATTCAACAGTATTTTATTGCATTTATTGAGTAATAAGATTTTTATTGTATATTATTCATTAGTTGCTCAGAATTACATGTAGTTTTGTTGCTTTCTGCACTGCTCACTAATCAAGTTGCTCACAGGAATACTGAAGTGTTCAGCGTCCTCTAATGTTAAAAAAATTCTAACATTGCACGTGCCTGCAATGTTTCTGTGGCACCTGTACTCATACTATAATGTTTTATTTTATTTTCTTTGAAACTCCATATAGAAACAGTTTAGTACTATTGAAGGTATTGTCTTTTTAGTATGTTGGAAGCCTTAGAGTTTGTGTGAAGTTTTGTTCATTTTTCTTGTGGCATGGGAACTTAATCTTTAGAGAGTGATACTGAAATTGACTGAGCTTTTGTAGTGCCAGTTTTGTCTTTGTCCAGCAGCGTGAGAACATCAGTTGTGACTTTGTGGCAGGTAAGTTGTTCAAGGAGACTTTCACCATTAGATTTACTACTAATCCAGGTATTTGGAAAATGGAGGGGTGAATAATATGTAATATAAACGAGATTATTTTGTAATTTTAACTTTTGTAGATGGTACTCATTCTAGTAAATTAAGATTCAGATCTTGGCTGATGTTAATAGTGATAATAATTTTAATTAAGACACAGGAACAGTAGAGTATCTACTTTGTAGATTTAAGATTCATTATCATCTTTAGTCTCTGGATCCTGGGTTGTAAACACACTATCTGTTTATCTATTTAATATACAGGTAGGTCATATACAATTATGTGCAGATAATTATTTTCTTTATAATTGGTTTAGATATAACATGTTTTTGAATCTTAGAACAGAAATGTAGGCCTGAATTTTTGTCATGCATGATGATAAAATTAGGTTAACTTCTTTAAATCACTGCAATTTTTTGAAGCATTTAAGTGAATTTTCATACCTCTCAGTTTTATTGTGACAAATGGCATGATTTTCACATGTTCATCTTCACACTCCATTATATTTAGGTTTTCTTCTCCAACTGTGAATATAAGCTTGTTGTGTTTCTTTGGTATTTATATGTTTTATTAAATATTTCTTATTTGATCTTTAGTTCCTGTTACAGATATTGTTTAGTTATTACTAGTGTAGTTATAAAATACTTGACACCATGGCTGTTGCTATCCATGAATGGATGATTTGTGTGCGTGCGCACATTTAGAATCCCTGGTTGCCTTTCTATTGTCTTTTTGTGATGTAGTATAGCAGTATTGTATGTCTGTGCATTTAATAAAACTAAAATTCACTAATATCTTCTGAATGGTTCAGGCACCCTTTGTGATGCAGAGGCAGACAGACATTGCTAATTGTACAAATTGTGGGTGTCAAAAAAATTTGCACATGAATTAAATCTCGATATAATCTTTCTTCATAATTATAATGCTTTATATTATGTGTATGAGGAGGTGAAGAAGTTTTCATATAAATGTATGGTCTAATGTATCATCAAATTGAAGTGTCATGCTACACTTCATTGTGTTCATTTCATCAGTTGGTTGCTAAAATTGTCATTAGCACCATGATGTACTAAAATTTCAAAATAATTGCATTCATTGATTGTATTTTCATGTATTCATTTTGTGTTTAAACTAGTACTGTAAAATATCTCACATTATGTACATCTTATATTTTGTACTTTTATATGTAAATTAAATTGAACGAAGTATTGTGCTAATAGTTTATTAAGTAAACTATGTCACATACATTGTAAAAGTGAAGTGAGTGTCCATTATTTGTCTGAACCAGTCATAACATTGAAGCAATATGGAGATTATAAAGTACCATGTATTTCTTTCATACTAGTTAGATGTGTTGTGTTGGCATCTTTATTCAAGAAACATATCCTCAACTATCATTCCTTAACCTGTCATGTATTTAGTCTAACATGTGTTCAGGAGGTTTTTATTTTGGGCTTTGGCTGGTCTACCAGTTATCCTGATATTTTGTGGTTCTTCTTAGTCTCTCCAGGCAAATGTTGAGATAGTACCTTGAAATGAAGTGCAACATCTCTTACCAAATCCTTACCTGCTCATTATTCAGATGATTTCTCATTCTCATTTGATACTATATATCAACCTTTGTGCGCGCACAATTGCATATCTCCTTTAATGTTTAAGGTATGGCCTTTACATACCATGAATGGCAAAATATCTTTAACATATTTTCCCATATATGAAATTTAATAAATTATCAACAGATAAATGCTGATTCCTTCCAAGGGACATTCCTTTGTGTGATGGAGGGACTGCATGCCCATATCAGGCTGAGATGTGCCATTGGGAGCACTCACCATTACTGGTCTGGCCCTATCATGAAAGTTGGAGCTGAGGAGCGGACAACTGCGAATGTGATAACACCATCAGATGGCTGTTAGTGATGGTTGGAAATGTTCTTGTAAACTTCAAAAGACCAATAAGCAAAATGATGGTGAGATGAAGATTTGAGGCTGATACAGGTATTTATGTTTCCTTAATGGCAAGCACAAGCCTTATAAAGCATAAAAATTCTTATTTTAGTATAAACTTTAGATCTCTGCCTGTGACTAATTTGTGGAATGATGTGACAGCCACTGAATCTTGGTCTTTCAGTATTGATTCTTGATACTTCATAACAAGCATGTAAAGCCAGAGTCAGTTTCACTGATGCAGTATTCACAAATTAGGATCTGGTGATTACTTGTGGTAGTATAATCTTAACAGTTTCTGTATGGGAGAAATGATGTTACCAATTTCAGAAGACACAGATACAGTGGTGTTTTTGTTCAAAAAAAAAATGGAAAATTCAATATATTTCCTTCATTTGTCTGTGTGAGTTTTTCTTAATTTTGGAATTTATCTCAGTTTGAATCTTTTGAAGAAATTCAGAGAAATGTGATGTTAATACTCGAGGACTTCTAGAAAGTTATGTAGGTGTTTTTAGGCATGGTGATAACACTTCATAAAGGTGTGTAGTTATTATTTGTTATAAAATTAGTGTGGTAATTTGTGAGATGTTGACTGGTGTATACATGTGGACAGCAACACAGCTCATCATCACAAAGATGTCAAGCACATGACCACTTTGGAGGAGGACAAGGGCTGAGTGAGAAGAGGATTTCAAGAGTGGGGAAGGACTGAAACACAACAGGAGGTTTGTTGTAAGATGTCCTACCTTGATAGAAATATAATGGATAATGACAATTGACAAATTAAACATAAGTATAATTAAAATTTATGTTTTAGCACTAACCACAAAACAGGATGAAAATTAAAATGTGTATACCTATATGTACATGCTGGACATACAATGCCAGATGACATGATGAATATGAAAAATGAATTTGTAAGGCTGGCCTCCAAGGCACTGTCTGAATTTTCCTGCAGAGAATGAGGGAAACAACCTCCAGACTGAGATTTGAGGATCCATGTAGTGTGTGAGACCTGGCCACTGTTTTTGTTCCTGTACCAAGTTACTACTTTCATATTCTTTGCATCCTACTGTTTGTTATCTGATAAGCATTTGCAGAACCAGTGTCGCCTTTTCACAAAACTGAATTAGCTGAAATGCATTTTTGAAGGTAGTTACATACTGTATACAGAAATCATGTGGTTCCCATTATTTTTCATAGTGTGTTACATTTTTAATTCAGATGTGTCATTGAAAGGCAAAACCTAGCAAATAAGATGACCACTTTCCATGTCTTTTTCTTTAAATTTGACATGAATGTAGTCATTTTTTAATAATCATAAACCTAGTTAAGGCAGCCTCTGAGGTCAGCCTGTCTCTTTTTTTGGACAAAGTGCATCCCTGGGAAGGTTCTCAATTAATGTTAAAACTTTTGAGGGTTGTTATTACAATGGGCAACTCGAAGAAATTGGTCTGATGCAGACATAAGGAACAAAATTTATTAATGAATGTGGGGCTTTGCTTTCCTTCTCTAACTAAATTTCTTTCACAAAATTTCTGATGATTATTTTAAAGTTAACTTCATGTATTATGCACAGATACTAATTTTCTTTTCTACATTGCTTAAGAGTTTCTATAGTAAAATGCTACATTATTCTCATTTATATTATGCATATAATACAGAAGTAATATATTTCTAAAATAGAGTATTCAAAAGATGAATACAAGATGTATTTTTCTGAAATACTAATGGCATAACTAAAGGGTAACATTAACATATGCAATAAGTCTGTCAGTCAGTTCAGAAATTAGACACAAAAACTGTTTTCTCATGCTATATTAAAAATTCAAATATGACTGGCACTTGTTGAAAGTGGGTACTTTATATTCATATTCATGTAATCAGAAGTTCTAATTTTACAAGAAATGACTCAAATCTTTTATCACTGAAAAGTTTGTGATTCCTGGCATGTTTTTTATGAAATCATGTTTGCAATTACTGTCCGTAACTGAAGAGATTAACCATGGTTCATTCAGTTGGAGTCAGTTCCTACTAGTGGTGGAAGAGGAAACATGGCACTGACATAGGTTAATGGAATATCCAGACTAAGTTCTCTTTTTCTGTGGACCCTGTAGTAATTAGTATTAGGTATGTAGCAAAATGGTACTGTTACCAAACCCCCCCCAAAGATTATCATCATACTGTAAGACTTTCAGACGGTTGAATGCACAGTCAATTTGGACAGTTTGCTATCATTAATATGGATTAAGGTGGCATGTGTATTACTACAACAGGAATGGTGTCAGATGCAGTGACCCTTCTTATCAATGCTTCCATTATTACCATGATGGTTTCCCTTTTGCACAACCGCTATGCTGTCTTACTCATTGTCAATGGTAATGGTCTTAGTTAAAACACTGGATCCTTTATACTGCTGTTAACCAATGACATTGATTCCTGGAAATGTTACAGTGACAGTTCCTTTCCTCTTGCCAGTCGGCTCCTGTACTTCCATACGGACTGAAAAATAATTTACGAAGAAATAAGACGATTTGAGGTTTTCACAGCGGTGAATATGAAGATTTCTGTCTTCTGGGTTGTTGCGCTGTGTAGTCTGGTCGATGTTAACCAACGTTTCAGAGGTCATACTGCTTCCATCAGGGTCCTGATGACGGAGGCAGTATGACCTCTGAAACGTTGGTTAACATCGACCAGACTACACAGCGCAACAACCCAGAAGACAGAAATCTTCATATTCACCGCTGTGAAAACCTCAAATCTTAAATAAGACAGATGTAAACATATTACAAACAGTACACTTTGTTTCTGTGTGTTACTAAGAAGGAATAAATCCCAGACACAACATGAAGTGAGATCTGAAAGATAAAGTGGGTGAAATGAAGTCTTACAAGTGATGTGTTGTGCTTGGATTACAATAAATGACACAACTGAGAGATGTAGGGAAGTGGCTGTGACCTGTCTGTAAGGCCATCATGGCATTAGCTTGCTCAAGCGTGTGTCTGTGCATATGTCAAAACATATCTATACAACCAGCGAGTTGACACACCTGGAAGTCAAAAGGAAGTCCCCTGCGAGATGCCATATCCTCAACCTCTTTGGCAATATTCTGCTGTGTTGTCCCTTCCACATCAATATAGTAGCATTCTGAAGCTGCATAATGGCAAGAGATGGCTTTGCGGAAACCCTGTTAACAATAATACAGCAAGCGCTGATTAAACATCATCTGTATCATAAGTTTGTATCTTAAATCACGTATCTGCGTGAGTACAAAACAAAGTACATCCCTAGAACTGCATATTAAGATGAATGCTGGCATGTACAAACATAAATTTCTTAAACATGAACATATTTAAGTTCTAATTTATGTGTTGGCAGCTTATAATACTTTACTTTTGTCTTGTTGATGCCAGAGCCATGTACAAGAATGGGATGGAAGAATACAGTATCTCCCTTTTCCATTTCAAGTGATACCAAAGGCTGATTTTCAAATCCTTCGACCCGATGGAAAGCCTTGTTAATGGTATGCTGGAATACAAACATGTTATCGCTAATTGATTTTCATAACATAACTAGCTAGACCTACCCAACTTCTTCAGGACATATAAAAAAAAAGATTTGATGACGATTTAACTAAATAAATGGAAAAATAATTTATGCATATGCAGTGTCATCTCTGCAATAATGCATTTGAATCTGTAACAAATAAACATCACGGCAAATGAGGTAAGCCTTTGGAAAATGTTTACTCCAAACTAATACACCTTTCCATTTTTGTTAATATATTATGATACATTCTGGAAAGCAATTTCATGTGAGGCTAACAGTTTTATAGTGACTCACATTCCACTTTGGATAGTCATGTGACTGAAGTTCTCCCTTATGGGTTCCAGGAATAACAACTAAACAACCATTATTTTCATTCACACTCTCCATTGCAGTCCATGCAGCCACGATGCGATCAGCAGGTCTGAATGGAAAGTAGTGTAGATCCTGCAACGAAAACTGTATTGTAATTTAATCTAAATACAATTGTTTAGACACACCTCTGCACAGATATAACGTGCACTTCTACCAGTCGGTGGAATGACCCGTTCTTCAAGTGCCTGAGCACTGCGGGTCCCAACTTTTTGTTGGCTTGATCTATGGACATTTCGTAGGACTCCATGGACGAGGTATCGGCCCATCGCAAGGCCTCTACCTGTACACAGGACCGCACAACGCGGACAAACATCCATGGCTTGAGTGGAATTCGAACCCATGGTCCCAGCAACCAAGCGTCACAAGTCCCGTGCCTCAGACCAAGTGGCCACTATTACACCCCTATTACAATGGTAATATGAATGAAAATACTGACAATAACTTTTTTGCTTGTAAACAAAAGGTTTCTGGACTGCATATACTTTACAGACAAATGACAATTACATATTTTCTTTTGAATGTCACAGTCTGTACATTTCAGTATCCATTGCCAGTTGCTATTGGTACAAGTTCCACAGAAATTTTTAAATGTACAGTTGGGTAATTTACATCTGCACAGTTTTAATGTGTACTTGTGTAAATACAGCATGTGTGTTAGAGAAAAAAGAAACGTGCAGATTTAAACTTTCATGTGGTCTTCACACGATTACTAATCTGCTATGCTAACAAATGGTCTGACACTAGATATGTCCAAGTAAAGTGTAATGTTTACCTCCGTTTTGCTGTTGAACACAGCTGATAAGTCATTAATTCACATTTTTCTTTAAATGAGTCAGTGGTGTCTTTACTCAATAGACATCTGGCACAAAAAAAAAGTTCTGTGATGCAATGAGACATTAAAATGCAAGGACTTTGTTTCACAGCAAAGCATGCTATGGAGTGTGTTGGTCATCATGAAGAGACGAGGAAACAGAAAGGAGTAGTTCAGGAAAAGAATTGAAGGGTCTAGTTTAAAAATGAAATGGCCCAGTTCTGTCCAAAATTTGGTTTCACACATTTTCATACATAAAGAATATCACCCATTGTATTGGTGGCTCATATACACTGTTATAGTGAAAATGAAATTGTGCCATGTTAGAATTTTAAACAAGAATCTGGTTATTATAGTTGTTGTCTTCCAAAGGTCTGTTAAAGTAGAATTACATTCTTTTTGTACTGGACCCTTGAATTGTGTGTACAAATTTCATCTGGAGAAGTAATAAAATTATATTTCCTTAAAATCTTCCATTGATAAGTGGGACTGTCTTATATCCAGTCTTCTCTTATAGTTGGGTAAATGCAGTAGTTTCTGGTACCTGATGCAGTGGGTGTATTCCAGAATATGGAGGCTTGTTGATAAGCATAGAATGCATTGCTTTGATGTTGGGACCTGTGAAACACTCCACATAATCCAGAACCTGGCAACACAAAATATTGTAACTACATATAAGAGCATGAACTTCCAATTCTAGTTACCTGTTCAAAAGACATCTGGTGGATCAACAAATCTAACAGTTGCTTAAACACTAAAATTATGTAGTTGACTGTAACAGAAGTAATTTAGCATTGGTCATATCATGATTCTGTAAAAATCTGTCAATGGTTGGACATTACACCATACTAATGTTGAATATTGCCTCTTTGCAATATATTTATACCTTGGAGAGTAAGAATAATGTTATGACTGTATGTCAGATATGGATAATTTTTGGTCTACATGTTTTTCATGTTTAAGATCACATTTAGGGACCAACTTTTAATACCTGTGTCGTAGAAGTCTGCCGCCTGGGATTGGAACCACTGTGTGACAGCCATCTCCGCCTCTCTGTCATTCTCAAAACGCTGACGCTGACCGGACAGGAATTTCTTGAGGTGTAGGAAAAGATGGAAATCACTGGGAGCGAGGTCCGGGCTGTAGGGTGGATGATTAAACACCTCCCAGCTGAACTTCTGCAGGAGACTTGCTGTCCGTCGAGCCGTGTGCGGCCTAGCGTTATCACTGACCGCACTTCACAGTCGGCGGGAGCTGGAATAAGAACCTCCATCTTCAACAGCTGCAACGATGCTACTGTGAGAACGCGGGAAGTGCCGTTAGTGCATGCGCCATGCTACGTCATTGCTCTATCACGTACACACAGTCGCTTCGCGCAATATAAGGTTTTCTAGCTGTGGGACGAGTGGGAAACTTACTTTGTGGACGCACCTCGTACATGTTTCAGACAAGACAGTATTGGCTATTGGTGCATTGTTTCCTTACACACACAAGACCTTAACAGCAAACTAAAAAGTGAGGGAATGAAAAAGATAGTCAAAGTTTGGACGTTTCTGATGATAGTGTGCAAAATTGTTCTTTTGGACTTTGTTAGTCATCTAAGTTATAATAGAAACAAACTACAATGTGTCAAAAGCCAGTCTCTGCTTCTGTCTTTAGGTAAAACAGAGGGGAAGTAGGACAGAAATCCTATCTGTTGGGCTCCCTGGTTGAGTTAGCCTCAGACCTACACCAGGCATGAGGCTAGAATGCAGCTTCCAAAACTTTGTAGTTTTTGTTATTTTATAATTCAAATGATTAATAAAGTCCAAAAGAACAATTTTACGTATTGAAAACAAAACTGTATCTCACTTTTCTTTATTACTTGTCCCATTAGTCTGCTGCATTGTAAATTCTGCATCAACCAACTCCATGGAACAGAGAATTACCTGAAGAGCTAACAGTCTCTCAGTTAATAAGAAAATGCCCAACATTTAATGAAACTTGACCCTAGTTCTTATCCTGAGCCCAATGAATCCAGTTCATTCCCTCCTACTGTTTCATAATGTCCAATTTTAACATTGTTGTGGTATCCACCCAAATGTCTTCCAAGCTGTCTGTTTCAGGTTTTCAGACTCAAATTTTGAATGCATTCTTAGGTACCCATGTATGCTATATTCCTTGTCCCCAGAGTATAAATTATAAAGCTTGTCATGCAATTTTCTCCTGTTTTTTTGTCACATTATACTTCCTGGATCCAAATATTTTCCTCAGCACCCTGTTCTCAAACACACTCAATCTTCATTCTTGCTTTAATGTGAAAGACCAAATTTTACACTCATTTATATAATAGCTTCTACAAAGTTAGGCCCTTACAAGGGTTAGGGCAAAGAATGGTGAAGACAAGTGGAACTTTATGCCTTGTCCTCAGACAGAGCTCAACACTGGATACAATCCTAAGTCAGTTCCAACTACCTTCCATCCTCACAACTAATTCTTCCAGATCCAGCTTAGTATTATCATCCCATCACTTTCTTGGTCTTCCATACTGGAAAAGCTTTCCTCTCAAAATGTATATTAGCACTTCTTACCTCCCTCAGTGAACACAAATGAGCATCTGACTGTAATGCTCTACACTTCATTACCCTGGCAGTAGGCAACCTGTATAAATTAACTTCTTGTTACATAACATCATAGGAAATATCAGTCTCATGCAAGGTTAATTCTTTAACATACCTTTGGGTGTAGAATATACTTGGACAGAACTTCTTCCCAAACAATATCTTGCAGCTTGTAATATAAATATTCACCTGTTGCATTTGTGTCTTTCAGTGAAATATCCTTCATCAGGGTCATGTTTCCTCGTGGTACACGACCTTCACAGACATCTACAAACCTCTTACTGGAAGAAAAACATGCTCACAAGAATTTACTTCCTTTTAATGTAATACTGTAACAAGAGAATGTGGCACAGTAAGTAAAAGTAATTGAATTCCCACTTTTGTGCACCTGGTAGTTCAAGTCCCACTGGCATAGAACAAATTTAATACCATAAAATCTGCAAAAGAATGATTGTTTACACTAGGGGTTCTCAGCTTTTTTCAGACCTAGGCCCATTCATCTTCATCTATTACAGTGGTATTCAACCTTTTTTTGTTCGCGTACCCCCAGATATAATTTCTCTTCAACTTTGTACCCCCAAAGTTGTTGGTGTATAATTCAAGTTATACATAGTATATAATCTACATCTAAAATAAATTAAATAATTATATTGCTGATTATTCAGTGTCTATCATAAAATAATATTTTTTTTTAAATTTCACGTACCCCTAAGATGTCTTCGCGTACCCCCGGGGGTTCGCATACCCCAGGTTGAATACCACTGATCTATTACATTCCATGGTCCATAAGTTAGTCAGATGACAATAGGATAGGCCCATATTGACCCTTATCAACTAACAGGCCACAAGGTTATAAATGAGGTCTACTGGTATTCCATGACAGTTTATTTAAAACGCTACTAATTTGAGGTAGGTATGCTTCTTAGGATATTAAATTTATCTTGTACTTTTCAGAATTCAAGAGAACTTGTCAATGATGAAGACAGGAGAGGACAACTGACCACAAAATTTAATTTGGAAAACATTGTGTATGTGGGAACCATGATCAAGGATCTTTCACAGATAAATGTATAAGGACACTCAGGTGAAATCAGATATTATTTAGCTACTTGTTTCTGTCATCTTTCACAGTCAGCCCCTTGTAAGGAATGAACTGTGTAGATAGAAAGCCAGCAACCTGGTAGAGAAGACTCAAAAACAAACAAGTGAAATGCTTTAACAATTTGAGAATTGTGTCTCTCACCCACTTTCTGACACTTATGGACAACAAGACACATCAATATGATCTTTGCTGATGACAGTCCCCCACACAAATGTTTCAGGATCAAGAAATGCTAGAAGGAAATTATGGTGGCTTCTTACTCCAAAACAAGTGTTCATGTGGGTACTTTGATAGTCAAAGCATGTTTAGTCTGTCTAGAAAATGGTGCACAACAGTTTTCCCAGCATAAGTGACTGAGAAGCTTAAAAATATGCAGCTTTCCTGCAAAATACTTTAGTAAAGCTACTCACCCATGGAACTTATTCCAGACTGGCATCATGAGATCTCTGTTTCTAACACTGAAGGATTGCCTTCAAGATCATCAGTTTTCAAGCCTCAAAGACTATAGATACTATGAACAGGCAGCTGTAGCAGTACCATAAATTGAGAAAATTCTACTTCTTGAATTGGCTCAGAATGGTGGAACACAGCACATAGTGAGGGGATGAATGCAATGAAAAAATGTAATGAACATTAAATTAGTTTAGGTTTCACTATGTGGTGTTGGGTTAAGTTAGTTTGGATTGGGTTAGCAAAGGTTAGATAGGTTTTTTGAGGTTAGGTTACATATGGTTAGATTAAGTGAGGCAAGTGAGACAAACAATTGGAGCTAATTAGTTAGGGTTAGAATATACTGGGTTGGAAAATGTATTGGGGTGGGGGGTGATATAATACTTCTAAATGTGCGTGGCTAAGAATGCATGACAAATTTTTGTGTATTCCAGTATGAAGTATATTCTCCAGGCTTGTTTTTACTGGAATCATGCCTGTAAGGGCAATGAACATGTGCAACTGAGAAGTGTTTCAGGTTTATGTTATCATGATTAAAGTAAGGATATAGGAATTCATTACCATAATTCTTCTATTAGTTTTTCCTCAACTAGACGTGGTATCACAATGTAACCATTTTCTTCATAGAACTTCCTCTGGCTAGAGCTGAGGAGTGGGTTGTTTGTGGTGTACCTAAAATGTTCTGTAGGCAAGTGTTCTGCTAGTGCTCCAGTTTCAATAAGTCTCTAGTTCGAAGTTAAAGAAATGATTATTAAGAAATGCAGTGTGTTTTGTTCAATGTTCTAATAAATAAAACATGGCCACTCATTGTGGCATGATAGTTGTTCTTTTAAGCCACCATAAAGTAACTCTCTTTAATCCTGCTAATTATTTTCTCAAATGGAATAGGTCTGTGCCAAGTTTCATGTTCCAGTTTTATGCCAAACAGTTTAGCATTGTGAAATACTATGGTTTGTCAGTAGCATGGATCTAAATTTTTATGCAGTCAGAGCTGTCTTTATGGCAGGGGGCAAGCTGAATGGCTACTCCAGGTCCCACACATTAACATTATGATGTATGAAATATTTCATGCACAGTGTAAAATGCCCAAGAAATGAAAATATAACATTGGCATGTTACTTTCATTGTAATCTAAGAATGAAGATAAGAGTATACTAATAAATATACAGCTTGGCACCAGTGATATTGGACTTGACATCTTTGCTTGTACAAATCTTAGAGGGGCCTACATAGACTGGTTTGTTCTGAGCCCGACACCTCTCTAGGGGCAACTTTGTATGCAGTCTTGCAGGAAATGAACACAAAATGGACAAATCCTGTTACTGCTGTTTATGTGAATTGCTCACATTGTATGGTTTTGATAGACTGTTTGTGTACAAATTTCACTCACTATTTTCTTGAAGGATACAGGAGCAAATATGGCGTTCCTGCCATGAATATGGTGAAAAATAATCTTCATCCTATCTGATGCCATTTTTACTGTGCGTCCAAAAAAAATTAGTTGATTTCTACAAAAGAAACAAGTACAGAGCTTTCCCAATGTCATGAGGGACATTCATGTACAACTTCATTAAGTGCATATCTTAATCTTTAGAAATCTACATTCGTGGAAATAATGCACAGATATAATTTGTAAAATTGTCCAAATGTATATAATTCCTGATGGACTCGTTATTAATGGCATTTAAGTGACAGCAGCTTCATAATTTCTTCCTAGAACTCAGACATCAAAGCAGGAAGGATGGTGTTACAGTTTAAAATTACATTCACCCTCAAGAAAGGCCCAATTTAGAAGCACTGGGACACCTAGGCTCTGTCATGCTTGACAAACTTAAGACAAATAAAAAAAATAACTATTTTTTAGGGATGCGAAATAAACGGATCACAATAACAATGGTAAAAGTTTAAACATTTTAATTAGTGCGATTTACTTGTTATTTTACTTTTTTTCATTTTATAGTAACACAAGAGTAGCTGAACGATTTAATGTATTGTAATTACAATAAAATATAGTCAAATACGTGTTTGGTACTGTAATTTCGACTATCATAACACAATTTATTTCGTAGTTCTTCGTCAATGTTTAGCTAAACTAGTCTCTGAATAATGGCTATCTATGCATGATTTAAAGCTGTCACGGCGACTAACAATAAGAGTCTTCTTTGGCTATCAGCCGTGTCAGTTGGTTAAATATTACAGACGTTTCACAGGTCACCTTTGTCACTTGAAATTTCAAGACTCAGAACAGCTTTCCACATAACGGAGTACAGCAACACCGAACAATTCAAGGAAACTGTAATTAATAAGATGTGTGATATACCTGTTGAAAGTGTTTTAATTTGTACCACAGTACACTTAACCACCAAAAAACATATGGTTAACTTTCTTTGAAGAAGCACCACTTTGTTACCTACACGAGATAAAACCGATGACTGGCATAGTATTTCTGAGACTACTTGTTATACGCAATGCATGTGTTTATAAAAATGCTGAATCATATTTAATCTTATTGCATACACAACACATGTTTATGACCATCATATAAGGTTGAAACGGAAGATAATATATAACGTAACTGGTTAGTTCTAAAAGTAGTTTGTTTTTGCTGCTATTGCACTGTCAATAGACATAAAAAATCTTTGCGCACTTCAACTTCTTCTTAATGTGACAAACATCACGTCTGCAACGAACTTTCAGTTCCAGCTGATGTAGCTCGGTCTGCCACCTTTAGTTACTTAAAAGTACTAACAGCAGTTGTTGGTTACGTAGTTTCTGTCGGCATTCTGTACAAAGCGTTTTGGTGATGCAGTAATCACTAAGCAACCAAAATACCAACACTTGCTAATTATGTAGATGGAATAATTATCACTATTTTATAATATTGATTACATGCTGTGTATATACCTGCAACAAATAGCAGAAAGCTATGTTCATCACAAATCAACATTAGATTCCTTAATTGTCGTACGAAATTAATTACAGTCATTGATAAAATTGTGAAAACCATATAATTTGTCGTGAATAGAATCGTCTCCATCTGCCTTCTTTTTGAGTTTGTCATATAGAGTCAAATATCCTCTTTTGAAGGATGTAAACAAAGAAAAGTACGCAGGGGAGTCTAGCCTAGCCTAAAATGACACAGATGACTAAAATGATACGCCTGTTTTTCTGATAAATGTTTCTTGAATGATTTTAAATTTCGTGCCGTTAGGATAGTCATGTTGGTACTCAACTCCAGCGGTTTTCAAGCTTTGTGGACAAAAGTATGTTTACTGGCGTTTCACTTATGATTATCCAGTGTCAGTTTATCAGCGTAGATAACCTAAAATTTGTGAACAGTTTGTTGAAACAATTATTCAGCGAAGATGTTACAAGTAAGTCATGCATAATATTAATTGGTTGGAACAGTGTTACTTGTGTTTTTTAGATTATGGTGTGGAAAACAAGGGCAGCCAACTTCGGGTTAAATGAGAAACCAGGTTCGAATGTGACCTCAGTACACAGACCTAATATCACAGAGTATTTTCATTTTCAGTCGACATGTTTATTTGCTAATGTTCGAATTACTGCTTTCAAAATATGTTATGAAGAAGTTAACTTTTACTATATTTTGAACTTGTTTGAATAAGTATTTTCTTGTTATTAACAGGAATGTTCTGTTATATTGCTCTGTGCCTAATATAGTGATAATCAAGATAAAATTACGTGTTCTGTAAAGTGTATTGTTAAACATAATAGTAGGTTCTGAAGAGTAATTTATAGGACATTGGTGCTACACCAGTATAAGCTAGGTAGCCGGGTCTCCGGTCCTAGATTTGAACACGTTTTGAAAGTAATGGATTATTACGTACTGCAGTGCGACATTCGGTTGTTTCAAGGTAGGGTCAAATGGCGGGCTTTAGTGATGACAATAATGAACATTCGGGTTCTATAACAGCAGGAAATTAATTGCGGACATAATAAAAATCTGACCCAGCCATTGACGTTTATCACATTGTGTCGACCTCGTGTATATAGGATATGATGGGACCATTACAGAAAGAATTTTATATGATCCTTGTTCTCGTTTCCAGTATTGGAAGACATTGACGCGGTTGTACATCTCGTTATAGTATATAAACTACAATTATGCCCTGAAATCTGCGGAACTTATTTGCTTTCCCATGACAGTCTTGTAAATTAAGACAAAAGCTTGAATAATTTATGTTAGGACTGACAACATAGTTCTAATATTATCTTCAGCATAAAGGGACTCACCAGTTTTCTCACAGGTTTATTATATTCTTGCTTCGTTTCTTCCTGATCGTCTGAATAATTATGTATTTCTTATTGAAAACCGTGGCCCCTGAAATCAGCGCAGGTCCAATACAGTGTGTACCATTTAATACGCAATCCAACAATAATCGACGTCTATGGTATAAGAATGAAGTCAGAAGCAGGTCCACCCCCATGGAATAGACTCTCCCGACCTCCCCCGTGACACTCGAGCCAAATGCACCCTTGTTACTAGGCCGCTGCTCACGCCAGGTGCGTATATGTCAGGGTTGGGTATAACCTAAGAAATGGTTGTCAGTGATCCAGTCAGTTCTGGGTTTTTATCTGGTTTGACCTACCAGAAAACATTTTTATCTATTTCAAGATTTGAATTTGGAGGGGGGGGGGGGGGGGGTGATATGGAAACATCCATTCTAAGTCAGGATAGTGTCTCTGTTCCGAGGTCTAAACTCCGAACACGAGGATTAAAAAGTAAAAACATTAACCATAACCCCCAATGTTTATTAAACATCCATCATCTTCACCTCATTCAGGCTGAGAGACCAATTTTAAAATAAACCGGTACACATCTAGGTCGAACGACACTTTCCGAAAACTTTCTGGCTGAAAAGTCAGTCGGCGATTCACTTCTTTGTCTGTTTTGTTGAAACTGTAGACGAAGTCCAATGAAAATACTGCCATAGTTTATAAATTAGGTGAGCCGAGACGAGAAGCTAGAGCGGTGATATGGATGGGTTTAAAAACAAATTCTCTGGCAAGAACTTCCGCCATGATTTATAACAACGCTTTGCAATCAACAAACAATTTCAGAAGTGACAAAAATGTAATAAGCGAAGTACCAAAAAAGAAACTTACAACTAAAGAAAGTGAAAACTTTTTAAGTCTTAGAATTTTTCATTGGGAATTTCAGGCTGTTGTACAGTTTTATGGTGTGTTCACCAATGAAGTTGAACGCAGCTGCCAATTCCCGGCTTCCGGCAGGAACCGCTGTAATATAAGTAAATTGAATTCATTCTTTTTATGAAGCCATTCTCTTATCAGGAAAACCTTGTAGCTCTTGACTGTGAGTCATGCACTTTCAACCAGCAGCCGGCAAATGACCTTGTACTGTCCATTCTCCTGGCTAGCCTGCTGAGCCATTTGGTACTTGCTGTCAATGTTTGGTCTTCTGGGATCCTGCACGTACGACAAAGACGTAGTAGTTGCCTGCAGGCAGTGGTTCGAATCAGAAGGTACTACTATTAATAACAACCGGCATTGCTTTAAATTCGTAAATAAGGCCACTGTTTTGATTGAATGCTAATAGATTGTTTAATGTAGTCCATATGTAAAACTTTTTTCTTCTGGAAAATAATTGAATATAAACATAAAACAAAACCAATGTTTCTAAGGTTCTTTAAGAAATGAAGAACAACATTTCGTAATAAATGTGAAGTCATTAGCTTCAGCGATAAACGTAAAAGTAAAGGGGAGTGCTAGACATCCCAAATAGCCCCATTTGCATATCTGTGTTATACATAAAAACTTATACATTGATAAACTATTAATAATATATTAACATCACACCGTGAAAAGTTGTTAGTTTCAAAATATGGAGTACATGTACAGTAAATCGTCTACGTTTATTAGCGATAACTGGAATTGACTTTATTCCAAATCTCGACTCGTTTTTGCGAATAACAACATGGCTTATCAATACTTTATATATATATATATATATATATATGATAAAGGAGCCATATTGTTAGTAATATCTGAACTTTGGCATTGTCAAGATTATATTTCTTTAGCGGACCGTGTGTTGCAAACTCCAGATTCACTCCACGAGAAGTACTACAAATGCAAAACATCCATTTCTCACATTTTTCAAGGCGTTGAACAGTAAACAAAACAAGTAGGAATAATCTTAAATCGTGCAGTTGTGATGTGACCAGTGACTTTATTAAATGCACATCAAAACCAAGGGTGCACAGGATGTTACTTGCTCTCACTGGTTTTGATGCACTTGGAAAATACATGTACTCCATCGGTACTCCATTGGAGTAGCCTATCTTGGCTGTTTAAAGTACTCAGTGGTAAAATTTTGTACCACCTGCACGCATTTAGGTCACTGAGTATGTTTTTGGGGTTGTTTTTCATAAGCAGCATTAAGCATAGTGTTTTCTTTGAGGTAGGAATTAAATTGTTAAATATTACTTACATGGACTTAAACTATTGACTGCCACTCATATAAGCTGTTACGTGTTCCCAAAATGTTGTAACGTGTTAATTATGTATAAACTATAACATATAAAATTTACCATGGAATTGTGTGTAAAATGTATATAAAAGAAAATCATAACTGAGCATGAAGAAAAATACGAACACAATCGGAATCGCTAAACTCTTGGACTGTGTCCATCGCCTGTGTTTCTAAAAAGAACACCGCGTTTGGGAAGCTGGATGGGCTTCCGTCTTCAGGTTAAAAAGGGGTGAGGGGCACCTACTCAGTTGGGTCTGACAGAAAGACACATTTGTTGCATGCACGCATAATTTAACATTAATGCATGATTTTATGCGCCGTTGAATGTTAAATTATGTTTTTGGATGCACCACACGGAAGATGTTGAGAAAAACTGCTTTACCTGTTGATAGTGATATATAAGTGGCCAGTTTGATTTGTTTGGAACAGAAGCTGTGCTATCGCCCTGTGTCAACAGCATGGGCTAAGTCATTATCTCTCAACAGCCAGCCACTTCGGTCGGTTATTGGAATGATTGACTCTGGCACTGCATATCAGGGGGACAGGAGCGGAAGTGGAAGTAACCAGGTCTACTCGATCGAGTTGACAGAATGGGGAAAAGCCACATAAGCTTCAAGATGGCTGTCATCTGGGTTGTTGCACCGCGTAGTCTGGTAGAACTTTACAGACCTTTCAAAGGTCCTTACTGCAGTAAAGGCTTCTAACATCTTCAGACTCACCGCCATGAAAACCACAAATCCTCCACATGAGCTTGATTAGTTGAATCTTAAGATGCTGTGAACGTGCTAAGGAACATTCAAGGTACTGAAGGACGGAATTTTTTGGCAAGCTGAGACACAATCAGCTTTTGAATAAATTTCCAGCACTAGAGGTCAATTTTGACTGCCGCTGAAATGAAGTAGGAATATGATTATGCATGGCAAGTAAGGATTTGGAAGGAGGTGGTTGTGACCCTCTTTTAATGATTGTAGTATTAATAAGAATCGGATCATTGGAAGTAGTTTTTATCTGTTTTGAAGTATTTTCCGCCATCCGTTTTGGGAATGTAGGAAAGCAACGAAGAGGATTCGAATGAGATACTCTGCAAAGGAGTCAAACGGGTTATCAGGGTGCCAGCCCATTCGGTATGACGGCCTGTAATCCCTTCGGGACCAGGATGTAGTTTCCTGGTGGACTGCACACGTATTTCTAGCTTTTCGCCCATTTAGAAATGTCTGTGGATGCAACAACCCACTCTAGCACCACTCATTACATCCCTGTAGGTAGCGCTTAGTGATGTGTTACTGTTTCTCGGACTTGCGCATTTCACCCTAGAATCCGAATCGGGGCGAACTTGGTCGTCGTACCAACAGTAGTGGCACGAAGGTTTTCCCGCCAACTCATCCGAGACTTCTTTTATCTCCTCTACCGGGTGTCTTAGTATTGCTCCTGCGTAGTTCGGGGTAACATTTAGCGGTCGCTTCGCGTCATTAGAATTTACCGACAGTGCGGTGCATACTCGAGTGAAACGTTCGCATGCCTCAGTCAAACTTGCGAAGATGTTAATTGGATTCAACTGGCTGAAGAGCGGAGCCATTGCAAAGTCTTTGTCGAAGTGTTGAAATACTATGATCGTATATTTATTTAGTGCACTAAAGAGGACAAGTACTTAAGTGTATGGGAATTTTGATTTGTGATGTGAACATACACGTTACATGAAGAAATAGTTTTAGTTTGAAACACAATTTTAAACTTCTTGTCTAACGAAGTTGATTCATATTTACAGGAATGTTTTTGAAACAATATCTCACGACTGTAATAAAAATGTTTTTAAAATAAGAAGAAATTATAAATGTCAACGTTTCGTAGTTGACCTACAGGCCATGATACGTAAAATAATGGCAACAAGTGCTGACTATATGGAACTCCAACACGAAAAGCGAAATGTCTTTACCTTTGCTTTGATGAAACATCTATTAATGTGCATGTTAGTTAAAGTAAGTTTATTAACCATGTTTTATTAATGTTGGTGTCAGTCGTACTGAGTGGAACTCAAGTTGTTGATGTTATAATCCACGACCTATAAAAGTGCACGAATTTACTTAACTTCTCCCCCCCCCCTCTTTTTGGGTTGGAACAGTTGCCTGCGGACCTCTACGATGACGTCATGGTGTAATATAGAGTGAGAGTCTCAACCAGGTTCTTCAGAGATGATGACCTTTTTGTCGGTGAGTACAAACAAGCCTGCTTTAAGGATCTTGAGTGTTCATCACCGTGTTTACAAAATACTACTCTTTGACACTATTCTGAGTAGTCTGAATAGGCCTGGAGTTGACACCTACGTTTCCTGTTTCTCAGAAATCCACATGGACATTATCTCCCTTATGACGTTTGGTGCTGTTCCCAAAATATTTCCGGATCACAGTTTTCTCTCCATATCCACTTATTCTCTTCGTGCTATATACCCTTTCCATCTCAGATTACTTTATTTATCACGTTATACATTATGTATACATATAGATAGGTCTGTATTTAACCACCACCAACCACGATAGAGCAGTAGGATTGGACCTCTGGGTTTGGATTCCCGGCAGTGGCAAAATTTTGTCCTTTACCACGACGTCCGGACCGACTGTGGGGCCAACTCAGTACCCAGTGGGCACTAGAGTTCTGTTCTCGAGGGTGAAGTGGCTGGGGCATGCAACTGACTCCTTACTTCCGTCTAGTACTGAGGTTAAGAACGTGTGGAGCTATACCTCCGTTCACCCATACGTCTGCACGGCGTAGTGCTTAGTTAAACACGAGGAAGGACATTTGGAGTAATCGGGAAAAATCTGTGCGTTCCCGTCCGTTAGAATAAAAATCCGCGACCTCAAAGGGACATCTATTTCCAGCTACAGACTTTGTAGCCCGCTGTCTCAAATCCTATGTTGACAATGTATTTGATTTACGTAGTATAGGATGTGTGTTTGTTTTCCTTCACCCACAAGCTATTTCACGGCTGTGCTGTATGCCCGCGCGCGCACACACTCACCGCAGACTCAGCGGCACAGTCGTCAAATATCCGCTCTGTATATAAAATAATTTCGCTCAGTGGTCTTCCCTGTGTTTCCATCCGTTTTCTAGGCGACCGTGATGGGTCTTAATCGTAAAAGAACCTGTTTGGGCCCATCTCTGTTTTGTTTTGTGGTACCAGTGCGTTTTCTTTGTGAAGCAATCATTATGTTAGCTTCATAAGACTGTCAGAAGAAAGTAACAACTTTACTATTTCGGAACAGTCAGTTTTAAGAACAAAATACGAATAGCTTTTACTTCGACGGCAGGGATTTACTTGTACACCTAAAAGATGTAACTCTTTTGTCAATGAAAAATGTTTACTTTGAAGAATATACTGAAGACGATATTATCTACAGACAAACAAAAATGGAGTAATAATCTTATTTGAAAAATGAAATTTTCAAATTATTTTCTTACAGTTGTATCGAGAGGATTACACACAATTGAAATATTTTTTGATACTGCCCATTACTTTTTATGTATAGTTCTGAGTCTTCATCAGCGTCGATGAACAGCCACCTCATTGTACTATCGGAGATGATTAATATTCTCAGGCTTATAGTCCTTATTCTTAATTGTACCTCACAGGAAGAAACCAATATTAGTTTCGGAGATCGCGGTGGCCACTCAATGGAATCCCTTGTTATTGTCGGGCTACCTGGAAAAATCTCGTTCAATGAGAAAGATTCTTTTTATGTGTGTAATAGGACCATGCATTTGCCGTATATTCCGCGAAGCACAGACCTTTGATGTTTTGTGCACGTAACTGTAGGCTAGGCATCAGATCCTGTTGGAGCATTTTCAGGGCTGATCAAGGCTTAGTTTCGTGAAAGGAGGGCTCTTATGTTGTCCTAATATTTCAGTTGGTAGCGTGTTTGCCTGTAATGAGCCGGATGAATCCAATCTACTTCCCTACATACTACATATTTAAGATCAATTTGTATATTATCCTCCTATGTGCTCCTAGATCAAACGTGAAACCTCAGAGACTTAAATATTGTACAAAATATCTCTGTGACATTGGTTGAACTCCATTACTTCTACAGTCTTTACTTATTGCCCTCTTGGTTGCTATATCTCATCACCATTCGTGCATTTGTTACGGGGTACGACGATAATTTCTCTTCTCTGAGTGTTCCCAGAGATTGCCTGCTCTTCCTTCTGGTAAAGTTAGGTTGTAGAGAAGTGAAAACGTTGAGAAATCCATTTTGTGGCTGTGTAGTAGTAATGCAGCCGTTTTAATATATTACACAGTATTCCTTTCCACAAGGCCATTTTGTATACGATGATACAGAGTAATGCGGTCGGCGTGTTTTCAAATGTTTAAACACTGAAGCGGACTGTTTATACACTTTAATGTGACGAAACCACTTTTATTTGCTTAAAATTGACGTCTTGTGTGAGGTAAACGGCACCAAGTCCACAAACTAACAAATAACAGCGATTTCACTGCAACAAGGTGGATCTGCTTTATTTCACTTTCTATGAAGAAAATAATTTAGATTATTGGTCTAACAATAATACAGCATAAATTAATTTTAATTTTATTTTCTGTTCGAGAGGAAAAGTGCATTAAAAAGCCCGTTGTATGAGATTCCGTGTATGAAACCGAAGACGTATTTAGGAAAGATTCGTATAACTAAAAGAGAGAAACGTGTTTTATCATCCCCACTTAGACAATAATTGGACACATGACACAAGGCACTGTTTACCTACCAAATCAGAGTGAAATTTACCTTTTGAACAGCGCGAAACTTGAGAGATTCCATATGGTTGCCCATGAGTCTTGACATATGAATACTACCAAAGATGAGGTTGTTCACGTATTTATTTATAAGCTATTATGTCTGTCCTGAAATTAATGTCGGAACTACATGAAACTCTAAAACCAGTAACATTTGTAAAAAAAACAAAAGCAGATGTTCTGAGAGGAACTAATGATTCATTCTTCTCTTTAAATTTCCTGTTGCTACACTAAGCCTCGCTTTTCTAAGAAAGAAGATGTTTTATTGGCGTCTTATTGAAACGAGTAAAAGTTTAATGGCTATATTTGTAAGGCACTAATACACTTTATATTTTTATGTGGGTGCAGGTTAAGAACCGGGGACAATACTTTCTTACCTTACAAGTCGCTCTCTTTTAATTGGTTTTAGTATTGGGAGAGTGTTTGGTAGCACTGGAAGAACGATTCACATCTCTGCAGCAATCAAGTTGACCACAATCACATTTCAGGAATGTGATTTCGAGTGGAACTCTGTCCAGAACTACATATTGTAAAAAAAAAGGTACGACCGAACTTCTGTTTTGTATGCAGAGGGTCTTGAACTCGGTTCTTGGTTACGAGAGGGTTTTCTTTGTTGTTGCTTGCCTCCCCCTTCCCCAGGAAATAATATTAGGTTGTAGTAACATGCAATAGGCTACTATAGCGTTTCACGTCATTTGAAAACCATCATTCACAGTCATGTCTTAGCCAACGTTATATAACCTGTGCAGTTAAGGAGTTGTGACATCAAGAATCATTTATTCTAGAAAGGGTCTTCTGTGGTCACATTATTCTCCACGGCCAAAGTTGACTAATTTAATTAAAGATTAAACATTCAAGGTTTGCGTCTCATATTTGAAACAGCGTTTATCTATGACACTCTAAATTATACAGATAAATACAGCGTGTGCAACGTAAAACGCAACCCAAAAACAATCACGTACTGTGGCACGAGAATGAAATCAGAAGCAGGTCCACCTCCGAAAGACTCTCTACCAACCTCCTCGTTACTAGGCGGCTGCTCACGCCAGGTACGCGGTAACAACGCGAACGTCTTGTATTGACGAGCAGAACGTGTGTTCATTGCCTAACATCAATTCGCATCGACATCGTTTGCCGCTGTCTGTGAAGATTTACAGTGTGCGTCTAGACAAGGAAGTGCCGAATGAGACAACACGTACACCGACTGCGTGTCTTCGGCTTTCGAGTGAGAGCCGCGTCGAATGTTTGGTACCAACTAAAGTTTCGGCAGACATTGCAGTTGCCGTTTTCAAGGCTGGCACCTGCAGTGTTTCCCCAAACATTGGTTAAAACCAAACATTTGACAAGGCTGTCACTCGAAAGCTGAAGTTAGACATCGAACTCCAGACTCGAAAACATACGGAAAGCATACATGGACTGATTACCAAATTTTGGGATACAAAATGTGTTTGTCTGTGACAAATTCTCATTGAGACACAAAAAATCTGAAATCGGCTAATTTGTGTGTGTGTATATGTATAATATTCCAGATCCCCCCCCCCCCCCATATAAATGTTTTATAACAGGAAACTATTTTGACAGGTGTATGTTTTAATTTGTAATTTATTAAATTTTCGATGTCCAAATTCTCACGATGTAATTTTTGCAACTGTAATATTATGCACCTACGGTGGGGAGATGTGTGTTATATGACAATTGGTTTCGTTGATATAGTGATTTTGATTCTTCAACCCATTTAGATGCTCTCGTCCGTGTATCTTGTAATCTCGTTCACGGAAGGACTAGGTCCGTAGGCACCTGAGGATGGGTTAGAATGTCAACCAGTTTTCCCAGATTTAACCTTCTCTGAATGCACTTTTTAGCCTTTTGTGATACTGAAAATAGATATGCTCTTTCAGTGAACTTCCAGCAGCTGCCTTTTGTGGTCGTATGAGGTTTCTGACTTATTCGATTAGGTACAAAATGACGTGATCTTACCTTTTGCTGATAAGCAAAGATGAATTTTTATTTTTGTCACATATGCGGAATTAGGATTGTAAGATGAGTATCGAGTAGCTTCTTGGTTTATACAGGCCTGTTATTTTTATACAATACTATGGGCCTGCTCATAGGATGCAGATTTTGTTTATTATGCCAAATTTTAAGTGTGTACGCCCGTTGATCACTTTTCAATTGTTTACGACCATGATGCCACATAATGAGCGCTTTATGAATTACACGGATACCAAGAAACGAAATTTCTCTACACTTAGATCCGTTATGAACTATACAAAATCGGTTATAATAGCCTAACAACTAGACCAATAGGAAACGATAATATTGTTGGAAAGGGTTTTATAAGATGGGTCATCAAGTATTGTTACGGATGACAGTGAAGTTAAGTTTATGACTGACTGGACGTGTACTTGCATGGTGAGATAATTTCACACAAAATTGTGTTCAGGAGAATGATTTGAAAGAAGTCACCTTACCCGACCTAGGCTGACGAAGCCCGCCCCATTCCAACCCAAACCAACCTAACCTAACCTAACCTAACCTGACATTACCCATCCTATCTTTAGCGCAACTAGACGAACTCGCCCGAGTCTCAAAGTCGCTCAGGTCGGCTGGTCGCCAATACCGCCTTAACACCATGATCGCCTTGGTTGTCGCACACGGTGGCTCCCCGCAGTATAACTGCTGGTGCAATGCTATTATTTAATAAGTCAGTCCGTACCGCAAAGAGAGCACAACTCTTTTTATAGATTGTCAAGTAGGTGGGTTACGAGATATACACAGTTTCTTGTAAGTACATTTTAATTTTATTCTCTCATATATGTCTCGGTTTTCCAGTGTTTTTTTACCTTCATATTTCCTGATTAAAATTGTGTATGCTTTTACAACTCTGCAATCCGGGACGAGTTCAATTATGAAGCTCCGCATTATGCAATTTGAACCAGCCTACTGTTACTTTTTTCTCGTAGTTTCAACCATTTTCAATAGGCGTTCTTCCTTCGGGGTAAAAGTTTAGAACCCATTCAAATCAACTTATAAAATTATAATTTTATAGTTTAGGGTAGCGGGTTCTGCTCCACATAAGGCTTATAAAATTTGCTCATTCACTACATCTTCATCCTAAAGACGACAACAGAAATATTTGCCGAATCGTTGGATAAAACTCATTATTCGACGTTGCTCGCCCCCGAAAGCGAAGTTATACCATGAATAAACAGCCGCTCATGGTGTTATTGCAGTTTATGTCTTATAACAATTATTTATTTTTGAAAGTTCACCCACTCTTCACATTTAATCGTGCTCCCAGTTTGCGGTTAACTTAATGTGCCCAATCTTGTATTTGAGAAATCGTTTTGTATAATAAATAGTTCCTTTTGAAGTAATCATTAAATATAGTATGATGTTATGTAAGAGGAACTGGTGCACGTAGTTTTAACATGATGAAAAATTTCCCGAAGATGACGTAATACGCGTAGAAACTTGTTTGTCATAAATTAATATGTGTAATATATTTGCGTCGGTCCAGTTGAATTGCCTAATATGTGTATTATCTGAATTACAACTGCAGGGCTGTCCAAAAAATGTAGGTCTGACATTCATCGTTCCTACCACAAGAACGAGAGCTGCCACCCTTTCGAAGATTTAATAAATTAATAATATCATACCTTATTACTTGCATTTGCGGTACTCACAGATTTATCCAGACTCTTATATCAGTTTCTGTGGTATTTCATATCTGTCATATTGCATTCTTGTACCGGCCTGTCTCTTTATTTCGTCTCACTGCAGATGACCTTTTAGTATAGTCACATATCGTCGTGATGTTGCCATCCGTTTTGCATTTGGCTCCCAAGTAGGAACCATGATTTTTCGAAGCACAGAGAGTGATGCCTCCGTCTGTACACTTATACAATCGCGTACATCAGTTTGTTAAACAATGACAGATCTTCGTTAAACCTGCGTTGATAGTATACCTCGTATTAGTACTTTCAAATTAATTGTCACCAGAAATACGAATACAGGGGCAACGCGAATTTATTTTTTGTGAAAAAGACTACGGCTATCCAGTCCTTGAAGTTTTGTATGGCTAGAAAAGTTTTTGAAGAGCTGGATAAATAATTAAAAGTTTAGGAATTTATTCCTTAAAAATGGGATGATAGTAACATGCTGTCCACGTAAAATGTGTTAATTTTACTGTAAGTAATGCTTTGTAGAAACTTATTATTTGAAATGTAAATGATGGCGCGTTATTTGGAAAAATGTTAGTCGTAAATCATTAATGGGAGAGACCACTTGAGAGGTGTAGGAGGGAGGGTAATATTAAAACGGATCTTAAAGTATTGAACTGTATTTTAGTAAGAATGTGAGAATGTGGCTTGAATTTAACTACGTCAGGGCGTTTTAGATGGACGGCTTTGGTACAAATAATACAGATTGATTTTGAGTTGTTTAACGACGTTACTTTAACGCCAGGGTTTATATAGCGTCGAATTTGATGAGAACATGATAATGATGAGTACAGTAAATCTGAAAGAAGACAGTCGTAGCCTATTAAAATGATATATATTATAATCTTTGTGTAGAGACTGAGAGAAACCACGACGAATGTCAAACTACCCTGAAACCTGACTGGTATTTTAGTCAAGAATCTCCGTCACACAGATAAGGCCGATGAATGTATAGATTCTTTTGATTTGTTTTTTATGATGGCCTGTTTGGTTGTTTCAACATTACGCGATCTATTGGCAACGTCGATTCGTATTATTTATTCAGTTCTTAAAGCTTGTTAGGATTCTAGTCTCTCTAAATAACTTTGTATGTTATTTAATTAGTATCTACTCGTAGTTCCCAGTTTTAGTCTTTTTAAAGGGGACAGAGCAGTGTGATTTACTGTAAAAGGACCTAACATCGTGGCCGATTAGTTAGCGCTCGTGCGTCATGTTCAGGAGACTACGGCTTCAAATACCGACATGGAGACCACGAATTTTTAATTATATTTTCGTGATTTTTCTTAGTCCCCCAGACAAACGCCTCATTGAATTAGACCACGGTATATACCGGTATTCGTCGCAGGAAGCAAACTTTCTCGGCACTTTTATTCCTGGGGGGACTTGGTTTTGATGGAGTTTGTTTCCCTTCTAGAGTGGATCGGGATATTTACAGCCTGCAGTTCCCTTCGTGCATTACCACCAACTCTGCACAAGGCTGCAAAATGCCGCCACGGAACTGGAGTAATTAAATTACTCCTGTATTTTCTAGCTGAAGAATGTCGTGATTATTATTAATCTAAATATTCTGTTCTTCTCACAAATTACTGAGGACACTTTTTCAATTTAAGACAGTCGAATTAACATGCCAATATGGAATATTACATGAGAGAATTTATCCATATAAAGTCATATTGTAATCTTACAAGTGTAACCTGCTTCTTGTTGAAGATAACTGTCTTCTGGGATGTTGCGCAGAGCGCTGTCGTAGAAATGACCGACGTTTTGGAGATGCTTACTGCCTCTTATCATCAGGGCGATCGCAACATCCAAGAAACGTTATCTTCATAGTTTACGACGTGGGAATCTGAAATCTCACTTCTTCTTCTTCTTCTTCTTCTTATTGTTTTCTGTTTCTCATCCTTCTACCATTTCGTCCTTACCAAACTTTGCTGTCAAGCGGTTAGAAATTTGCTTTATATTCGGGAGACCCAGGATTTGATTCTTGACATGGAGACTGCCTGTCTGGATAATAACATTTTGTGGTTTTCCTCAGTCCCTCCAGAGAAATGGCGGAATATCTTGAAATCGACCAAGAACATTTTTAGGCCTATGCGTAATCCAATAAATAAATTTTCTCATGACTGTACGAAATTTTCGTATTTCAGATTGAACCAGGGTCATTAAGATGGGCTGGACTTGCAGCATGTAGCACTGCGTATTTTTACATGCCACATTTATGCAAAAATTCTCTGGTAGTAGATACAGGTATAAACTTGTAAGGTTGCTAAATATTCAGGCAGATTTATATTTGCTATTCAATATGAGTTTCCAATATATTGTCTTTCTGAGCGAATAATTAATACGTTCAAACCGAAGTACCCATCTACGCAGACGTACAGCCATTTTGATACGCTGTATGGAAACATCGGCTGACTCTAATGTTTTCATTAGTTTTCTAGCTTTGAATTTTTGTTTCGTCTCAGTCTTGTATTTTTAGCATTTCATAGTTTATATAGAATTTATTATGTTATCCGGTCACGTGTAACACGTCCATAGTATAAAAGATTATGCAGATTGCTTCAACAGATGGAAACGTCTCAGTAAGGGACAGCGTATTTAGGACAGCATTCAGTATTACGTCACGTTTTCCAGGTCGAGTCAGTTCTCCGCTCAGACAAACGGTATGTGTATGTACGGCCTATCTTTGTTATAAGTAAAATTAAGTTCTTTTAAATTTGCGTGAAAGCTCAATGTATGAATTGTAACATTACACATAACAACGTAAAAGTCTACTCAAAAGAAACCATTTCGATGTCATTTCCACTTTGTTCCTCAGTTTCGAGACGAATACAAAGAAATTAGAACAGTATAAAGGACGTTTATTGAGTGTATTAAATGGGCAGTTTATTTGCCATTGATGGCGTATACAACCTGAGAAAAACACCGGAACTGCTACTGTACTGCGACTAATTTAGATGTCTTTTTCGAAAGAACAGTAGCAAAACTGCCTTTAATATATTCATTTACTCTTTCTGCCATCCTGATCAATCTAAAAAAAATATTTTACAAGACGACAATGAGCGTTTCGGTGTAGTTATTGTTTTAAATGTAGAAGTATCTAGGCTCGAATATCCCCCAGGAGACTGGATATTCTGATTAAAAAGATGGATACAAACATTGTATCCACATAATGAAATACTTTGTTGTACGTACATCAGAGAATCGATACATTAGACTGGAACAAATACTAAAGCATTAGGCTTAGTACTTTAAAACTCTTTACTGCCTTTGCCTTCTCCATCTCTCGGTGCATCATTGCCGGCCATCTTAACCATTTATAATCCGAAACTACTTACCGTCAACAGTTAACTTAGCTTAGTAAAGAAAACCTTAAAGAGCTTGAGCAATTCAGATATAAATATGATTTTAGAGTAAAAATAATTGTTAATTCTATAATTTAATGACGATATTTTAGTCACAGGAGTGATGCATGGTAGATTAATATGGGAAGATGATCATGAGTAGTGAGAAGAAAATTACTTGAAGAAAATGACCGTATCTTTATCTCAAACATCCTCGAATTCGTTGAGGGGACGTAGAAAACATGTCAGGGTAGCCCATAACCCAGTAGAGATTCGAACTTTGTACCTCCCGAGTACAAATCGAGAGCGTTACCGCTCCACGACGTGCTGGGTGTTGAGTAAACAATGCCTGTGTGAACACTGTTTGTGCATGTTTTCTCTCTCGTATTCAAGTGCGCTCTGATGGCTTCGTTTACTATGCAGCGCGTTTCTTATGTGATGTCTCACCCTTTAAGTTTCCTCTGGAGTAGCCCTACCAGCATCTTCCGGTGTTGTGGATGGCTTCATTAAAAACTGAAGTGTACTTGGAGAACAAGTATCATTGTATTTGTGTTTCTGCAGTCCCAAGACTGCGAGACGAGACACAGTGAAAACACACATCACAGTAGCTGCAGTGTTGAACCGTTTGATAATGGAATCGCGGGTTCGAATTCTGCAGGGGTCATGAATATGTTCGTAATTTTTTCCGTACCGTGTAGACAAAATCCCTTGTGATACCCCACCACAGACGTGTTACGATCGATCCTACGTACACGTTATTTAACAAAGTTTCGTACAGACTAAAGCGAACTCAACTTCGAGCTTTTTGAGTGCAGTAACTCTCGTTATACGCGGAGGCTGCGTTCCTGCGAATCGCCGCGTGTATCGAAAACTTGCAAAACGTATAACGTATAAGGATTTTCTGGGTGATACACCGTGAGAGGCCTTAATTTGTAGTCCTCGGAGTCAAAATGGTGGGTCGGACGAGTCAGTGAAACTGCGCGCGCAACTCATTGGGTCTCCGCGGCAGCTTCTACCGTGACCGCGGATATGATACTGAAACTGTTCATCATACTGAAATAGAATATTGAAAAGGTTTATTCCGCACTAGAATACACACATGCAATCTTTGCACATTCCGAAGTATTAATAAACTATTACTCAGACAAACTTCAGTTTTAAACTGTACAATTTACTTGGTCTTGAAAGCCTTCTTTATGTACCGTAAATACGTAATGGCACGTCATAAGGCGCTTTTGGCTCTGTGGTAGCATACTAGACTCGTATGCACGGCTCATTGGAAGTTAAACACTCTTGCTTTCATCCAGTTACCATGTTACGAAAGTTTTGTATTTTCCGAAAATCTTTAATCATTGCCGTACTGCAAGTGGCAATAGTGTCGATCCCATCTCACATGTTACTTTGTCCACCATGTTGGTATAACCGATTTTATAAAATTGAAAAGTTTACCACGTTACCAAGTTTCATCCAAATCCGTCCATTGGTTCACGAGATGAATCATGCGGGCAGACAGACAGCCATGTCTTAATTTCGTGCACATCGTGGAAAGTATGCATGAAAACGGCAGATAAACACGGAGAGCGAAATCGCCTGTAACGAGTTACCTGTAAACAATCATTTTTTGAAATGCCGTTCTTTACGATTTTGGAAATCTCATTGGAGTTGATGCACATTTATTGCTGATACAAATTTATTTTTCGGATAGATATCACATCGAATAAGACTTGAAGATAAAGACGTTACATTCCTCCTAATATTCGTTTGGTAACCATCTGCAGAACCAATCATACAACCCATATTTTCACAGCAGCTGAAACCTCAATTATCAAGTTATCATCTGACAAATTTAATCTACTCGGAATTTTTATTATGCCTACTAGCAGAATTATGCATATAAGTTGTTAACTAATTTTTAAGTTATAATTATCATGAACTACCCAAGAACTACAAGTTCTTCTAGCCCACCATTGATACTGAAACGTTCGAACGAAAATATTCGTTCTAAATTCTCAGAACTTCCTTCAAAAATACCATAAAAGAAATTTTCAGCAGGGCTTTATGCATTGGTTTGATTGTTCGTGCCAACTAAATTGATTTTATACGCGCATCAAATAATGTATTAAGATGCTGTAATGTTATTGGTGTGTGCAGGTATTTTAGCTGTGGAGTGGCGTGACGAACAGGTAATAGATTCCTTTCCTCCGGAGCATTGTGTGTTATGGTGCAATTTGTTGTTATGCAACGAGGTGCTTGAACTTGGCAGGGTTACGGCGAACAAATAATATTTCTACTAGGTGATGGATAAGTCGGACAGCAGGTTATTATTTTTACCATACCTGTCGTACAATAATATATGTATCACTTTAAAAGAGTACGAGAATGTCAGCTCATGTGGAAACAAATATTATTTATGATATTTTTCATCCTTTAAATATTATATTACATTTTGCATGAAATGGGTATTTTTCATAAGTAACCGAGCTGTATATCTTTATAAAAACATAATTTTTTATGAGCATACGTCACATATGTTGCGGGACTGTAAGTTCAAATTCCGTTGTCTGCCTTGTCTGTCTGTCCGTCTATCCGCACGAAACAAGTCAAGAATCTTTGAACGAGTTTTCACGAAATTTGTTATTGGAAAATTTTACTAAAATTTTTCGACATATACTAATTTTGGTTGAAATCGGACGACAGTAACAAGCACTTTACATGCATTTCTGTTCACGGATGTGACGAAGTGAAATTCGCTCCCGCGTAGGGAATTCCTCAGCTGTCCTCATAGGTGAAACAGCAAATTTCTACTAACGTACCAGAATTGTTATGCTGTGCGTACATTTCTTAACTTGTTCTGTGTTGTCTTGTTCTTGTTCAAGAGGCCTCAGGCTCGAATATGGAATATTGATTCTTTGATGTTACTGCTTCATCTCTTCACGGCTGTACCTAACGGCAGCTTCCTTCAGCGTCATTTTGTAACTCATTATTCAGTCATTCTACCGTCAGACGCCATTCAACCTTTCCGCTGAAATAATTTTGTGACGAGACACCCTACGTAGCCTGACGACCCAGCAAAAGATCCGTATCGCGTGTCCAAAAATATTGCATCACCTCGGATAAAAAAATACCTGTGCATGTGGACTGCCTCAGAATTAGGCCTGATTATGAATCGGAAGGCGAGTTATTGATTGAGTGGAATGATTATTAAGGTCCAGTGACTGTACACTGACAAATAGGAAGTACATAGCAGCTGAACTCCTCTTCATTAGAGACTGCAGATTATCATTTTAGGACTGTAGAGTGGGAACCATTAAGAAAACTGTAGGAAGAATGAAATTAGCTTGCAGCTTAAGTTTATGCCTGGACTGCATGGACTTCTATGTTGCACAAGTTGCCGAGCTACAAGGCGTTAGGAACCAAATTCATTGAAATTTAACGTCCGAATGCTGTTATGTCATTATTATTTGGACGAAGTGCTGGAGAAGTCCGTCGTTCCGTTTGTTAGCACGCAACCGTGGTATCTAAAGTAACTGAGGTAATCATTTTAACCATAGTAATCATGGTCGTGTTGGTAAACGTTATGAACATGGTAACCACGGTAACCAAGACAACCATGGGAGACAAGGTACCCAAAGAAACCGTGATAACCAATAAAACCATGCTAACAAAGGTAATCATGGTATCTTAGTTAATGTTAGTGGGCTTGTAATCCTGGGGTCCCGGGTTCGATTCCCAGTGGTGCCCGAATTTATAACTTGTGTTGGGCAAGGCCGTGGTCCAGGTATCACGGAGTTTTCCTCCGGGGCTTCCCCGGTTTCTCCGTGGCATCCCAACAATTACTCCATTTTCATCAACATTTGACACAGAAGAAGGCAACGGCAAACCACTTCTGGATCATTTGCCTAGGAAACATATGAACAGGTACCTATCAGAGGGAACTTGTTCATAATGTCACCAGGGGTCGGCTCCGATCCGATGTTACAAAAGAAAAGGCTGGGTTATGAAAGAGCGGAGGTAGTTGAGGTTGATAATGAGAATAATCAATCATGGGAGCCAAGATAATGGAGGTAACCATGGTAATGTTAGGATAGGGTAGGTTAGGTTAGGTAAGAATAGGCAGTGTTTGGCAAGACGAAGTTGGGCTAGGCTGCTACAGTTTAGACTTTTGTCTATGTCGAAAACACACAACGTTTCGGAAGTTGACTCTACTCCCGTGTCCAGGTGTTTGTAATTATAATTTCCGGAATTAGCCAATGTTTTCACGTATTGATAATCTCGGTACAGGATGGAGATGAATCACGGCGTAGATAAAAATCCCTTTCCGTTCAGTCAATAGCCAGTTACTTTACTACGCAAGTATCCGGACTCTTTATCCTTGGTCACGCGGGTTCAGAAGGAAGACGAATTAATGGAGCCAGTTACCAGATCCATTATTACGCGTTCTTCGCACGAAGTGCAAGCGAGAACGCGTTATTTATTGGTTTTTGTTTCTAGACGCCAATAACTATTCAAGCGACTGTTTACAGGAGTCGAATAACTAAATGCCAGAGACCTGCTCCAGCAACTTGTCTTCGCACGAAGCCCGTCTGAATAAGCCTTTGCTCGAACTGACAAGAGGCAGCAAGATGAATATTGGGGTCTGAATCAGCAAAGACAAATTTTCGCTCTTAGCTTCCAATAAGTTACTATCAGTGTGATCCAACTACTACTGAACTGCGCATCTGAAATAGAATGGGCTCGAAGCAAGAAGTCACTTTGAGGGATGGTTGTATTTTATCGTAAGGCAGGCTCATCGGAAAATTAAGCCCAGTTGAACAGAAGGTACAGA